>JBBBWG010026834.1:6163-56196 GCA_037176905.1 Azolla pinnata | reverse complement strand
GTTGTTGTTGTTGTTGTGGATTGAATTAGGCCAGCGGCGACCCATCTGATGACGACGAATCATCGTATAATTACCGGGGTAGGGACTGGGAGATGAATCTCAGCGCATTCCAGTACCCGATCAACAACTACACCATCGCCACCAGCTCCGCCGGTAATCATTCAGATTCATCCTCATCAATCCGCATCATTAACCATCATCATCATAATCATCCTTAATCATAATAATCATCATTACCCATCATCATTATCATTAATCATCATCACCATCATCCTTAATCATCATAATCATCATTAACCATCATTCATCATCGTCATCATCATCATCATCATCGTAATCATCATTAACCATCGTCATCATCATCATCCTAATCATCATTAACGAGCGTCATCATCATCATAATCGTAATCATCATTAACCATCGTCATCATCATAATCATCATTAACCATCATCATCATCAT
Organism: Azolla pinnata; assembly: GCA_037176905.1. Taxonomy (NCBI): domain Eukaryota; kingdom Viridiplantae; phylum Streptophyta; class Polypodiopsida; order Salviniales; family Salviniaceae; genus Azolla; species Azolla pinnata. The sequence continues at coordinate 55,734 of JBBBWG010026834.1, read as the reverse complement.
CATCATTAACCATCATCATCATCATAATCAATAACAATCATCATCATCATCATCATCGTCATCATCATCATCATCATAATAATAATAATAATAATAATAATAATAATAATCAATCAATCATCGATCATCATCATCATTAATCATCATCATTAACCATCATCGTCATCAATATCATCATCATCAATGTCCTTAAGTAGCTGCTAATCAGGGGATGCTGCGGCTAACCCCCCCCCCTCCCCTCTCCTCCCCCTCCTCCGTCATTAGCAGCAAATGAGGGCATTCCACCACTTAATTAACCCAAATTAATACAAGCTACAATCATCTGCTGCTGCTTGCTTTGCTTGCTTGGTTGCGTGATTAACGAATTAATTTGGATTGATTTGTTTTCTGGCAGTGGGATTCTTGGAGGTAATTTAATTAATTAGATCTAAATCCATCAACCGTCATCAATATTATCATTGGCAATAATAGCATATACATCCATCGGGATGAAAATTTGCATGCCTGCAACGCAGTTGTTGGGCTGCTTGGGGAGCCTAATTAAGCTCCCGCATCACCTGCTGCAAAGCGGCATCGATCCCACCTGCACCACCGCCATAGCCAGACCAAGCTCCGCCCAATTATCTGTGCAGCAGGCTGGTGCAGATCAGCTGGATCATCGCCAAACTGCAGCTGATCATGATCATGGCGGCAATGGTGATGATGATGATCCCAGCGCCTTGGATGCGGTCTTCGGCTCCATCGATTCGCCCGCTAATTATCTCTCGGATTCCAACCGATCCAATTTTATCAGCTTCGACGCCTCTCTCGATCGAGGTCCCCTTCAGGTGATGTCAATCTTAATACACCTAAATCACAGCTCCCTGGGAAAGATGATTCCATCAATTTACCATCCGTTTCGATTTGTCAACTTCATTTCAGTCTGCAGATTTCCCCAATTATTATTATGTATGATTCAAAGCTTATATTTATGTATGATTCAAAATAATCCGATCGGAATAATTCTATTGAGCTCTATCGTATTCTGATAATTGGGTTTAATCGCACATAGCTTTGCTAATTCCGAATCCCATTCAGGTCTTGGTCCGTAATCCGGTCCTGATTAATATTCTGATTCCAGACTGATCCATTGAACCTCGAATTACTTTGATCAAACCCAAATTAAATTATCTTCCGATCCCAATTTCTCTGAATTCAGACATGCCTTCGAATCGAAGCTCGAATCTCAGTGAACCTGTAAATTTATCTTGAATCTGATACTATGGATCATCTCTGAATGAACCCACCATTCTCTCAACATGCACTTCAAAAGGGCCGATCAGATTTATAACCTGCTTGAGAAGTTTTTTCGCATTCCATTAAATAATGCAATTTGTGGGTGATTTTTTTCTGATGTTTCCAGCGTGCGGAGTGGATTAAATTCATGGCTGCATTCTTCGATCTCGAGGAGCAAGCAAATGCCATCTACTCCGAGGTCAATCGAATTATTGCTATTTACATATTGTTGCTTAAAGTTAATCACCATCATAATCCAATGCGATTTAGTTCAATGCATTGCGCATTGCGGCCATTGATATTCAGCTGCTGCTTCATCATGATTTAGAGATACTATAGGCTAGCATCAAGTTAGCACTTTGATGGGTTAGAGTAGATTCTGTCTTGATTTGGAGTGGGGTTAGTAGGAACAAATTAATTCCATTTCATTTTAATCGCTTAAATGGGTGCCGATTAAATTCATTTTAATTAGTAACTGATTAATTGCTTAAATGGGATAATCATGACTAGTTAGTAATTAGTGAATAAATTTCACTGATGGGTTGAAACCAAATCCATTTCATTAATAGCTGATTAATTGCATGGATGGGTTGAAAGTAAATGTATTTCATTAGTAGCTGAATAATTGCTTAAATGGGTTCCAATTAAATCCATTTCATTAGTAGCTAATTGCAAGAATGGGCTCAAAAATCCAATAATTCATTAGTAACTCATTGCATGAATTAATGATTCAAATTAAATCCATAACAGCTAATTAATTTCTTAAACGGGCCCAAATTAAGTCCATTTAACTAATTGCTGAAACAGGTTCTAATTCAATCTTTTGTAACTGATTCAAACAGGTTCTCATTAGTAACTGATTAATTTCTTAAATGGGTTCCAATTAAATTTATTTCATTGGAAGCTAATTGCATGAATGAGTTCAGAAATCCATTAATTCATTAGCAACTAATTGCATGAATAGGTTCAAATTAAATCCATAATTTTCTCACTAACTTATCACTGAAATGGGTTCCAATTAAATCCATTTCATTTGTAACTAATCAATGAAATGAGGGGATTCCGATTCAATCCATTTCATCAGTTATTAGTTGCTGAAATGGGTGCCAATTGAATCCACTAATTTATATTGGCTCAAAAATCTAGTTCGTTAGTAACTAGTTGCTGAAATGGGTTAAAATAATATCCATTACATCATTAGTAACTAATTGCATAAATAGGTTCAAATATGCATTAATTCCTCAATAACTAATTACATGGATGCAGGGTCCAAATTAAATCCATTTCATTGAATTAAACCCATTTTCATTAATCACTGATTAATTGCTTAAATGGGCTCAGGTTAAATCGATTTCATTGAATTAAAACCATTTCATTACTAACTAATTAATTGCTTAAATGGGCTCAGATTAAATCCATTTCATTGAATTAAAACCATTTCATTGAATTAAAACCATTTCATTAGTAACTAATTAATTGCTTAGACGTTCTCAAATTAAATCCATCTCATTACTAACTAATCACACGAAAGGGTTACATTTTTTTTCATTAAATCATTTGTAAGTAGCCCGAGTTCAAATTACAATGCATTTCAGACTAGATTGGGTTGGATTGAAAAGAATTCTGGAGTGAACGACCCTCTAGTGTAAACGGATCAGGGAGGAATATCACTCATGACTCGTTGAATCGACGGACTGCAGATAGCGAGCAATTACAAGTGTCTGAGCTCAAGTATACTGTCATTGTTATCAGCGCCTGCTTCAAGCTCGTCGAAGAACTTGCCAATGGTGGGTTGGCTAAGCTATAATCGGGTGGGTAATTACATGTATATCGATTCGTTACCGCATTCTAATTACATGCAAATTACTTAGAATCCTGCCTTAAAATACAATGCTATACTGCCTAATCATGATTCCGAACCGCCTCCACATTATATTAACTACATCTAATCCTTTACTGTCTGATCCGAAGGACCTTGGCGTATGGACCTTCTCCGATACTCCGTACAAGCTACAAGTATGCGATTTTCCCTTCTCCTTCTGTTTTGTAGATAGACTGATCCCTACATTTGTAGGTTTAGTAAATCACCGCATCGGATCGGTGGGCGGCGATTAGTGATTCGATGACACTGATCGGTGAGAATTGAGTGTGATTGCGGAGTAGCAATCAGCGATGAATGAGTGCGGTAGCTGATTACGCATTCCGATTAGCGATTACAGCATTCCGATCGCCGGTCGGCTCGCGACTAGCAATTGATGGCCGTGATTGGCGACTGGTTATTACCGGTTAACGATCGCGATTGGTGGGCGGTGATTAGGGATTAATGACTTGGGTAGGTCGGTACTTGGGGATCGATCGGAGATTCATGCTTCTAATCAGCGAGGGGGGTGATCGGTTGATGAATGACTTTGAGGTGTGCGCGAATGATTAGCAATTACCGCATTGTGACGGGGAATCGGTGATTAGACGTAGCGATTAGTGTCGACACATTTGGGTGGTGATTGCTGCTGATTAGCGAGCTACAACGACTTGGGATCGACGAGTCTAGCGTTCGCTAATGACCGATTAGCGGTTGCAAGAGGTGATTAGCGATCGACGGCTCGGGCGGGTGAGGGGCGATTAGCGACCGGAACGGCTGCGATCAGCGACTAGCCGGCAAATTGATGATCGGGGTTTTTAGGGTTTAGGGTTTAGGGTTTGAGGGAAATTTACATGGTGGTCTTGATGAGATAAATCGGATGCGACGAGGGAACTCTGATCTGGCTTGTGGGCATTTTTATTTTGTCTCCAGTTCATCGCGGATGCAGGCGGCGCGAACGTGGGCGAGTCGGTGAGGACCACGGCTTTCAACATGTCGGATGCGAGGGACGTAGCTTCGTTTCACACTGTATCATCGGTGCGTACAAATGGCCGTTCCATTGGAATTCTCGAGACCTGTTCTTCGGCTCTGGGGCCTTTGAGAAGGCCAGAGTTTTCCAGATCCGAGCTCCGACCAATATCTCATCCGATTCAGACTTTGGCATTCTGAATCTCGATTTTAGGGCGCCGATCCATGCAATGGACGAGGGATCTGTCTTCTTTAGAGCTCTATTTGGCTTAATATACAGGTCTGTGTAGCTGCCTGTGGGGATTATCGCTCTGACCGATATCTCCTCCGATTCAGACTTGGCGTACTGAATTGGATTAGGGCCAATCCATGCAATGGATGAAGGGTTTGTCTTCTTCGTGCTTCGTTTGGCTTAATACACAAGTCTGGTAGCTGCCTGTGTAGGGATGGATTATTTGCATTGGGCCCGGTTCGGTTTGGTTTTGGAAAAATCGCGACAAAAAAACAAAGATATCTCGTCCGATTTCGCAGGCGCTGGATGTCGTGATCGACGAGACACAAGCGGGTGATCGATTCGCGTACACGGTCCGAAGCTTCTTGGCGCTCGCGGGCCTCGACGTCTCTGCATCCGTCCCCTTCGTGTCCAACAAGAGGGTCTGGCGCTACGACAAGGGCACTAACAACGCATCCGGTGAGGAGGGTGATCGTGGCGAGAGAATCATCAATCGGAGTAATTTGTAGGGTGTTAGGGTGTTAGGGTGTTAGGGTTTTAGGGTGTTAGGGTTTTAGGGTGTTAGGGTTTTAGGTTCTAGGGTTTTGAGGGTTTTAGGGTCTAGGGCTTTGAGGGTTTAGCGTTTAGGGTTTTAGGGTTTAGGGTTTTAGGGTTTTAGGGTTTTAGGGTTTTAGGGTCTAGGGTTTTGAGGGTTTTGAGGGTTTAGGGTTTATGGTTTTAGGTACTAGGCTTTTGAGGGTTTTAGGGTCACGGTTTTGAGGGTTTAGGGTTTTGAGGGTTTTAGGGTCTACGGTTTTGAGGGTTTAGGGTTTTGAGGGTTTTGGGTTTAGTCTTAGCGTTTAGGATTTTAGGGTTTTAGGGTTTAGGGTTCTAGGGTATAAGAGTTTAGGGTTTAGATGTCTGGAAAAGCCTCTCTGAGCTTACCCTAGATCTGGCGTCAGACTGGTTATGTATCCTGACGTCGTTTAGGCATTGGCAACGGCTCGGCTTTGAGACCAGAACTCGCCTGTTCAACCGAGTTATTTAATCGGCTTAGTGGCTCGACGTTCGTTGACCAGTTTCGGTCCGGCTTGACTAGTCTCGAGCTTCCGGTGCCTCGATTAACCGACTTGGAGCCAATAAGCCGATTTAAACCGATTAAGCGTTTGGTTCTGTGAAGAAATGTGGAAAAGATATTAATCTTGATATCAAGTTTGGGCCTAAACCGGTTTAAGGTCTTAGCCGGTCTGAAATTTCTGAACTCGAGTTAGTTTTCTTCGGCAGCTCGAGCTTAAACGGTTTGGCTTGAGATCTCTTTAAACCTGTTAAGCTTGAGATCTCTTTAAACCTGTTAAGCTAAGCCCAGCCCAGCCGTTGCTGATACCTATGTGACTAGAGAGAATCATCAGTCAGTAGAATTTGTAGGGTTTTAGGGCTTAGGGTTTAGGGTTTAGAGTGTCTGTAAGAAGCTGCTCTGATTTGATCCTGTTGGTTTCTGGATCTGGAGACAGACTGGTCGCAACAGGCAGTTGCGCAGCCGCAGGTGGTTCTCCGCGACCTCATCGAAGTGCTTCATCCCAACATGATCGAGGATCGATACGAACCCGCCTACTTCAGGAACATAGCCATGGTAATGCTGGCTCATCATCAATAATCATCTGGCTCATCATCTATAATCATCTGGCTCATCATCTATAATCATCTGGCTCATCATCAATAATCATCTGGCTCATCTGCTCATTCTCGAACGAGAACCCTTCCTCTTTGCATGCTCTAATTTACATTGCATTCTTCGCTAAAGCCCGGAGATCTTTTTGATTTCGCAGGACGAAAGCATCGTTAACACCACAGGTTCCTCGTGCCCACACGATTTGGCGGCCCCCTCTGCCAAGCCCACTATCATACCATGTGGTGTGAACATTAGGAAACCACCATGAAAAAAAAAAACAAGAAGTTTTGTTTTCCTTTTCTTCCGTTAGATTACGATTCGTCATTAGTAGTAATACGGTGTCGAAATTACATTACTGAGGAATCGTCGAGATTGTGAAAAAAAGGCAAACAAATTAGACGGTTTGTTGCTCAAATGTTTGTTTCAGTGGTTCAAATTTTATGGCGCAAGAAAGTTATGCAAGTGATTTGAAGCCATATTTTGTGGGTTCATAACTCCTTAACTAGTTATAGCTTACATTTGGGGGAGGAAGTCTTGCCTTGATGAGAGCAACATCGATGGAGACGCCACTAGCCAACGTCTACTACTCTACATCATGGAAGTTATGCACCAAATAAAAACTAATAAGGCCTCCGAATTCCTAGAAATATTGGTGGCTGTATAAACCGCTGAAATCAATGGCTCGGCGATCATGGGAATCGATTCGATTGTTTTTATCGTATGCGATCCTCATCAAAGGGTTATTCATTCAGCTCACTCACTCACTCACTCACTCACTCGGAGTTTGCACAAACGAGGGGAAATTTTATGCACCGCTATTGGGGCGTTAGCAAGAAGGAGCATACCAGGAGAATAAATTAACGTTTCGCCGTCGACTCACGATCTCTTTCGGATGTTGCCCCTAGCGATCCTTTAATAATACATGCTTACCATCTTTGGTGTGATTATGAGGACTTGTCATTGTAGTGCTTTCAAGCCTAAGGTCAATTATGAGAAACCTTGAGGTCCTTGCCTTAGATCCATCATTCCTTGCCCTTCTTTAAGTTTCCCACATTTTACATATGCAACCCGATCCGCTACAAATGGGGATTTGTAACCCAATTCAAGGAAACGATGGCGTTTCCATGGATCGATCATATGTTAAATGGAGTTAGGGGTAGCAGGGTTAGATTTAGCGTTACCCACCTCGTTCACCATGAACTCACTCGATGCAACGGCGTCGATAAGATTGGACAAGGATGGGCAGAGTAAGTTCGGCGTTTCAATTTTTTCTCACCCCTTTCATGGCATGAACTCACTTAATACTGCGAGGCAAAGGAGATCACGACGAATTCGTGATCTCCTCAATAGATCCGAATCAGCCAATAACAACATCGGTAAAACCAGAGTGGCATTATTTACCCTCCAGCATATGGGCATTGGTAACATAGCACAAAGAGGATTGCCCCCAAAGGTCAAAAAAACATTGAATGCTATTCCAACCCACAGACTCCCCCCATCCCCACACCCTTCTCATCAGAGATTCCGCCATTCTCGGAACCTTCCACTTAGGGTTTCTTAAACCATGCTTTAGGATTGGGGGGGGGATTGCATTCCGATCGATTGTATTTTGAAAGCATTCCTTGGAATTGCCTCAGTTAGGCTTTCACTTGCAGAAACCCCCGATACGTACATACGTACATTCATACATACATTCATACATCCATACACGAACATACCTACCCTCACCATTCAGCACCTTCCGATACATTTATGCATACATTCATGGCTTCCATACATGAACATACCTACCCACAATCATTCTTAACAGCTCTCTTCGAAGCAGCCTTGTGTTCGAAGCAGTCGTAAGCCTGCATTGCAGTTTCAAGCTTTCTTCGCCTCGAGCATCTCGGATACGAAACCCGGATACATTAAAACATCATCCATTTTGGCAGATAGATCTACACGTAACTTGTACGCGAATCGGAAGTACATACGTCGGTTTGTTACGCTTTTTCCGGTGGCGTATTGAAGGGCAAACAGAATGCCCACACAAGCACTGGTCCTTGTCTTGGTTGTTGGGTCATCCCTGCACTCTACTCATTGTGCTACATGAATTCCGGCTTGCTTCAGGCAGCAGTGATGGATGACCCATGAGTCATGAGCAGCAGAAACCTTAAATGGCAAGCTTGTACAGACTATCGTTCTTGACTTTTGCTCTTTCACTCCAGAGTCCTTACATGTGTATACATACATATCTCTTGGTATTGCATTACAGGCTTCTTGGGCCTTTGGGGCGGTTGGCTCTTTTAACTGCAAGAATTAAAAGCGGTTTCGGCCTGTTGAATGAGAGCTGAGATCGACGGCTCCAGCTCGGGCAATTCACCTATCCAAAGGGAGAAAGCCATTTTTGGGAATCTAATCCTTTCAATTTCTTTATTGAAATGTAAGAGCTCTTTACATGTAAAAAAGCATAGTCTTGAGGCAAATAGTCTACCATAAAGAAATGGTTGTTGCTGTTGTTTTTTTTTTTTTCCAGATATACAATCTCATCACGGAGTAAAACTGATAAATATGCATACATAACCCTCTAGTGTAATTCATCTTTGGAAAGCTTGAGTTGAGCTGAAGCAAACCTGAATGTAATGTAAACAAACCTGAGCTGTAGCCTCCGTCATCATCATCATCATCATCATCATCATCATCATCTCATTTCTGAAAACTTCTTCTGACCTTAAGAATGTCCATGAGATTACCAATACACCATTCTTTGCATTGCTTCGAAGCAACTGCAGTGATCTTGGACAGCCTCTTTCATACTGTATACACTTTCACCACTTGCTCGATTGGCCCTCTGCACACGGGGCATCCCATTTCCTTCGATTCCACTTCCAACAAACAATCCATACAACCTGCTAAGTGCCCGCAGGGTATACAGACTCCCTCCCTCGAAGCATCCCAGCAAATGACACAAGTACCAATCTCCTTGATCTCAGCAACCATCTTGGTGTTAGAGCTCGCATTAGTGTTGTTGTTACCGTTCTGTTGATGCGGATTAGGCAGTGGAGTAGAAGATTTAGCACTCGGCTCATTAACACACACATCGGTACTGCCAGGTCCACACATGATAGGTCCCCATGCTGACCATCTACTATAACGCAAAGATTTTGATCGGTTCGTACTTGGCTTGATGTTGTTGCTGTCACCTTGAGTCCTCATGTTGTTGTTGCTATTGTTTGAGCTACTTTCATTTAAAGTTACAGTTCGATGGTCATCCCATTCCTTCATATACCTAGTTGTGTTGATGCCATTGCTACATAGATTACTGCATGGAAGAATGCTGTTGGGTGAGAGGGGGATTCCTTCTTCTGCAGCTGTTCGGATCGATTCGTCGAGGGCAAGAGCTAATGCAATCTCCTCTGACATTGGTTCAGTAGTCGATTTCATAGCACTAGGAGTAGATACTGATGATGCTGAAATAAACTGGAAAGCTGGTTGAATTTCTTGCGAACTAGGAATAGGATGAATCTGCGACATACTTCCTTGCTGTGGAGAAGCATCATCAGCATATGTACCGGTGGATCCCTGGAAAATTAAGAGGAAAAGTCCACATTATTATACCAATGCATATCACGCAGATGATTTCCAAGCTTCATGGTAATCACCTGAGGAATTCCTTTACATGCTTCATAAAACCTCTCCAATTGAATCCTGTCATTTTTCTTCTCCGACATGAATTTGTATTTTGTTTCTATGCCGTCATAAATCATATACACACAAACACGATTAGATGAATCGGGGATATCTGCACAATGAAGCCTGAGTGATTTAAGGAGAAATACTCACTGTTCTGATCTGTAATCTGAACCACGAGATCTTTTGAGTTGAAGATCAGCTTCTCCATTTGCACCTTTGAGAGTGAAAGAATGGTGCTAGGTTGTGCGACCTGATCAAACAACCATCTCTAAAATGAGTAAAACTATAATATCCATGCTTTGAAAATGATCCCCACATATCTTGGTCTTAAAATCAAATGTGTTCAACCCACATTGCAAAGACCAGCAGGATGTGGCGATGAAGCTCCCACCCCAGTCCACAAGCATACCTGTTATTATCTTAAAGAGATCAATTAATGCTGTTAACACAGTTCTCAATTGCATTTCCATTTGCTCAGGAATTAGAGACTGATACTAGATGTAATGTTAAACAAATCGGCAAAATTTAGTAAAACCACCACAAATTGCATCATTTAATGGAAAGAAATCAGAGAATACTATTAAATTGCCTACATCACATACCTTGGGAGATTCATAGATAACCAGTTCATACTCCTGGAATGTCTTTGTTGGAAGGACAACTGCCCAACTGCATGTACATAATTTAAGCATTCAGGTACAATGCTTAATTAGAAGGTTAAGTAGATCGCTCCCAGAAAATAGATTCAAATTTCGATGAAAAAAAGCATGCATTGAAGCATCTGATTTACATTTTCTTCATGACCAAATTGGGTGCCAAGGACTCTAGAAAACTGAAACTCGAAAGCTCCTTCAGGATTCCGCTGAAAAGACACAGACTTTCCTGCACAAAGCAGCCCGTAGGAGGTTCTACTCAGGCTAAGTTTTGTAGTGAAGTTAAAGATCACCATAAGATAAAGAAATCTAACCTCTAACATTCGCACAACAGAAACGTGGCCTCTGCTCCTTGCCAAATCGAGGGGTGTTTGATCATCGTCATTGATCGCCATTGGATTTGCTGCAGAATTTGAGAGAATCATAATGAATCCTTGAACACGTTTTTCTCAACATCCACGATCTTCACTCAAAATCCAGTTACTTACAACAATTTCAAGAGTTTGAACATGTAATTAAAAAAGAAAACCTATATAACACTCTTATCATATGTTACAAAATCCATCGTTAGCTTAAATTCATCAATGAAATTAGATGAATACTGTAACTAAGTTCTAGAGAATTTCACCTCCACGTGAAAGAAGTAGTGTAACAGTCTTATCTAATCCTCTCTTGGCGGCATGGTGGAGCGCATAACCTCCATGGCTTCCTGGAAATTGGACGAGATTAATGATATGAGCTCCCATGAGACGTAATTTAGACACCAGTGAGAAAAATAAATTTATCACCTTCCATTGATTAGCATAATTCAAATCTTTGATATGTACTACGAATTAGAATTAGAACCTGATCTGTATGCGTTCATGTTAGCTCCCAGATTTAGCAGAGTTATTGCCATGTCCAAGAGCTCGGGACGTGAGCAAGCCAGAAGAAGAGGAGTTCTTCCTTCTTTATCTATCCACTGCAGGAGAACAGACGGTAAAATCAATCTGAAAATATCCATGCCGAAGAAATCTATCTCAGAATAATTTAGAAATTGATAATTTTGATATTTTAAAACCTCCAGTGAAGCTCCCTCTCTATTACGAAGGGCCTTGACCAGATCATGGTTTCCAACTCGTGCCGCTTGATATAACAATTCTTCTTTCGACTGGTTGGCGCCCATTCTACTCACGCAACAAACACAATTGTCACTGTAAATTGCCATACGTGACTAGATTAGAACGGCCAAGGCGATACGAAAATTTATCGTTGGAGGTAAGGAGCTTTTCTTTCAGAAGACAGCTTAGAGGAGAAGTTAAGAGACGTCAACAGGAATAAGAAAGAGAGAAAGAAATCAGAAGTACATTCATACGGATTTAAGATATTATACTTTGAGGCAGTAAAGTTACATCTGTATAGAGATTTAGATTTATATTATATGTACTTTGAGGCAGAAATGTTTAGGAACAGATCATGGAAATAGAAACGACAAGATGAATTGATTTGTGTGTGTAGGAGCATCAGCAGAGACAAGGTGTTGTTAGAGCTGAAGCAACGTGTGCATGACAGCTGAATTCGTGCAGGTTTTCTGCATATATGAAACCAGAAAACTTCCGTAGGCAAGATATGGAGGTTATGGGAGCTGATGTCGCAATGGCTAATCAGAGATGTTAAATCATCGAGGTGTCGTAAATTGGTAAGGGAACGAGGGGGATAAGCGAGACTAAGAATAAAAAAGAAAAATGTCAGGAGGAACTAGGTGTAAAATTAACAGCAGAATTCATTTTGAAATGCTCAGTGAAGATGGAGTGCTGTAAAAGATGCCATAATGACAGTATATGTGCACGTAATGGTGAACAAACTGCTAGTATGCAGAGATCTCGACAGTAAAGGAGGAGAAGAAGAAGAGCAAATAGAATCGATCGCCTACATCATACATAGAAACCTCACTAGGTTAAGATTCTTTTTCGTGATTACTGATGGTATGCTATAAAGAATCGATGAAAAGAGTAATGTTCCTTTTCCATTAACATTGCGCACAATTGGAGAGACGAAGACCAAGAAGAAGAAGAAGAAGAAGTCGTAGGAAGAAGGAGCCAAGACTATTGGCAAGCGCTATGCAGGAAATTAAGCAGAAGGAGAAGGACATGTGCAGAATGTTCTTTCTTTTGATAATCAGTAGGCAAGGCAAAAGACACAGATGTTCAGAAAGAAAAGAAGAAGAAGAAGAAGAAGCAGAAGCAGAAGAAGCTGGCCGGAAAGTGAGAAGACGCCATAGCTTCAGTGCAGAAATGGATCAAAAGAATTTGCGAACAAGAAGGTGAAATTAGTCGGATATAATTCAGAAACGGGAACAGTAGAAATCAGAAGAAGAAGAAGAAGAAGGAGATGGCGACGAAGGAGAAGAAGAGGAGCAAGATCAGCGGAGAAACATATTAGGCAGCAATGGAGGTAAGCACAACAGATTTGGAAACAGATTCAAGACAAGACGATGGGAATGCAGCAGCAAAAGGAGATGAACCTGCCGGAATCGGACGAGGGGAATGCAGCATCAAGGAAGGAGGAGCAGCAGCGTCCAGCGGCGACGGATGAAGCTCGAAGGAGTCAGGGAAGACGGAGGAGATGGAGGAGCATCGGAGAGCGGCGGGAAGGCGCCATGGAGCTGCAGCAGCGATCGGTGGATGGAGAGGAGGGAGAGCGCGATCGATCGATCGATCGATCGATCGATCGATGGAGAGGGAAGGCGAAGAAAGACGGGAAGGGAAGGAGAGAGGGAACGGGAAATGGCAGCAGCGATGGAGCAAGAAGAAGGGAAGGGAAGGGCCTGGAAGCAACGCAGGCGATGGAGCTGCAGAGAAAAGGTTAATGGCGAGCAGGAGGAAGCAGCAGACAGCAAGAAACGGAGGAAGGAAGGAAGGAAGGAAGACGACGACGAAGAAGACGACGAAGAAGAAGAAGAAGAAGAAGAAGAAGAAGGTCACAACTGCCATGGCGTGAATGGATGATGATGATCAGGGACGGGGACGATGACGTGGATGCCAGCTCAGCCGCCGGGCTGCCACGTCGGATGACAGCTCAACCGCCGGGCTGCCACGTCGGATGCCAGCTCAGCCGCCGGGCTGCCACGACGGACGACAGCTCAGCCGGCCTCTGCCACGTCAGACGGCAGCGCGCACGTGCCGGGCGGCCACGTGGACATGGCCCGCCACGTCATCACGTCCCACGTCGGCGCTCCGTCCACGCTGGCCTGCCCCGTCACGCCCGCCGCCTTCTTTTCCGAACCGGTGGTGATGACGTGGCTGCCAGCTCAGCCTTGCCACGTGCGTAACCACCGGCCACGTCATCCTGGCTGCCCCGCCACGTCACTGCCACGTCATCGCACGGTCGATCCACGTCATCCCGCTTTCCCCGCCAAAGCCGGCCACGTCAGCAGGCCCCGACATCTGCTTTTTTGTTTTCCTTTTTTTTTCGTTACGCCTCCGAATTTTTAGGTGTTTATTTTTACAATTTATTTTTCCTTTCGCCCCGATTTTTTTCGTTTTTTTTCCAATTTATTTATTTATTTTTTTTTTCCCTTCCAGCTGAAGAAACACATGTGGGACCTTTTTTTCTCTGTTGTTTGTCCCATGGGAGCAGTTCAGAAAAACACAAGGTTTTTATGTTGCAAAGGAGAAAGGAAGAAGAAGAAGAAGAAGAAGAAGAAGAAGAAGAAGAAAGAAAGAAAGAAAGAAAGAAAGAAGGAAAGAAGGAAGTATTTGAGAGATGTGTAAGAGTTCAGCAGTTCACAGGAGTGCTCATAGTGAGATCTAAACTCTTTAGCTTTGGTGTGCTCGCAGGGCTTCGTCGGCTCCCGCTTCTCTGTCGTCCTCTTTTAGCGGACTGGAAAATTCTGACTCAGCAGCCTTGTTTAGAGAGCCGATTGTTCTAACCGATCGATCAAACATAAATTCGTGTTGTAAATGCTGGCACATATACGTGTAACGGTGTATACAAGTAAGCCTGACTCGCGGCTAGTGGTTTAACCTCTATACGCCGCAGAAGTATCTAGAGATGTGTAGTGAGAAAACAACTCGACAGTTTAAGTAGTGCTCGACAGTTTTAACAGCAAGGGCTTTTTTGGGGGGGATTTGTCAGGTTGTTTTAATACAAACATACATTTATGAACGGATAAAAGAAGGCATTCCTCGAATGATCGAACAATCGTCGACAGATGGATTGATGGATCGGTGCGCGCAATCTGCAGGGTGGCTCTGGAGCCCATAAGTAAGTAACTCTTCCATATGCATACGTATACACACACATGCATGCATGCGTACACATATGCACAGAGTCAATCTTCTTCTCTATATCTATCACACTCTTGGCATGGCTTGCTTGCAAGCAAGAAAAGAAAGGAAAGTGAGTTTAGCTTGGTGTGCAATCTTCCCTTTTTGGTTAAAAAGGCGCCGTTTTTTTTTTTCTTTGCCCCAACTGATCGATCGATAGATCGATCGTTAAGTTAAGAAGAAGAAGAGCTCCTGGGGCATTCGTGCCATTGCGGGCGCATGTTTATAACTAGCTAATCTTCTCCGTACTCTTACGGAGCTTAATAATGCTTTCTATGATTATATCTTCTTTCTTCTTCTTCTTCACTTTTGTCGTGTTTTGGCCACCATGCCTTTTTTTCTCTTTCATGATTGGGTACAGATCCCATTGATGATATATCAGCTTTAGCCCTGCCTGCCTTAGAAGACGTTAATATATCTTTCTTTCTTTTCTTTGGTCTTGCTGCCTTAGAAGACGTTAATATATCTTTCTTTTTTTTCTTTGGCCTTAGCTGCCTTAGAAGACGTTAGTATATCTTTCTTTCTTTTCTTTGGCCTTAGCTGCCTTAGAAGACGTTAGTATATCTTTCTTTCTTTTCTTTGGCCTTAGCTGCCTTAGAAGACGTTAATATATCTTTCTTTCTTTTCTTTGGCCTTAGCTGCCTTAGAATACGTTAATATATCTTTCTTTCTTTTGGCCTGCCTGCCTTAGAAGGCATTAAGATAGATATCTTCCTTCCTTTCCTTCCTTTCTTTTTTTCTTGTTAATTGCGCATGCCTAATGCTTGCCCGCATGCGGAAAAAAACCTCCTCGCAGACACAAGACCCGCAGTTGCAACTATTGCGCCTTCCAGATCCGTGCCGATATGAAGCACACTTTCTCATGAAGGTGGTGCTGGTGATGATGACGACGACGACGATATCGGAGCCATAACTGGTCCGAAGTGGGGGCATTGTTCCGATCGGGCATCATTAATATTCTCCGCCCTAAAGGCGAAATCTCGATCGAGAGCCCCTCTGTGGGAAATGGGGAAAAAAAAAGGAAGCGAAGGAGGAGGCTAATGGATGTGAGATCCTTTTTTTTATGATCTCGATCGCCAGAAACTTATGCAGATCGTCGTCACGAGATGCACGAGAGGATCAGGCCAAACAGGCGCCCGCACACATGTCGAGTGTGAAACCAATAAGGACCAGAAGCCTTAAAAAAAACACAAGCAAGTGGGCCAAATTTAGCACAGTAAGCCTTCCTGAAGCTCTGAATCTGATAAAACCTTAAGGATACAACCTCTCTATAAACACGATATTTTCACCTTATATAAACATTAGACAATTGTATCTATAACTATCATCATACCGCTCTCATAGATGAGTGGATGCACAAACATTATTGTATGCTTTGTCTCATGGGTCATATTGGCCTAAGTAGACGTCAATATATCTTTCTTTCTGATTTCTTTGTCGATTTCGTTCTTTCTGTCCTCCTCTCCTTCTGCTTCCAGTGGGAGAGGAGAGTACTACAACAAGCAGACAGGGAAAAGGCCGCGGTAAAGGTTTTTTTGCCGCTAAAGTTAAATGAGCGCCATAAATATACCCCCCCATAAATGGCATCCGTATACCGCGCCCTTGCTATCTTGAATGGTTATCGATCTCAGATGCGAGCGAACGAATCAACTTACGAGCATGTACACGAAAGACCCATGGTCTCTCATGAACAACCTGACCCTGTGTCAATGCAAGTTGGGCATCAGGGGAACATACACGACAGCTTGTAGCGATGGCTAGCTAGCTGCAACCTTGCAGTTACGGAAATCTATCGATTTCGATCGATGGGGGAGATGAGCCCATGTGTACAAACATACAAACTCTTTTGTGCCTCGACATGGCATCGATGGCGCTCCTGAGATGTATGCATGAACTAAGGGAGGAGAAGAAAATTGGGATATTCGTCGAAATGCCCATCAGGCTTATTGCGATCAAACCTTAATAGTCTGTTTTCTTGTTTTTGTCAATTCTCGAATAATATTTTTATACTCGAATGCGAATGCACAAATGTATTCCTGACTAAAATATATGGTTTATCCCAGAATCCACAAGCTGATCCGCCAGGTGACGAGCGGGAAAATTTTCCTCTACAAGAGTTTATGCCATACACGCTATCGCGTTCCAACTCCAAAGTCCCTTGGGCCAGTTTATGGTTCCAATCCGAAATTATCTCCTATGATCAGGGTTGTGACTGTGTTTACTACTTGGAAGTCAGTCGTCGAATAAGAGATTTGCAATTCGCGTCTCAAGGACAATGTCTAAGAACTGCAAGATGGGCACAATGGAAATTGGGACTAACTTCACTTCTTGCAACATCATCAATCTACCTTACGGACCTGGATCTGCAAAGGGTAGATAGGGAGAGAGAGCAGAATGAAGCAGATCCAGACTCGAGCTTGCGGATCTGCTACTGCAGAAGCCAGCATCGTCGGTTACAAATCGAGAAGCACTAAAAGAAGCAATCAATGACCCGATACATGTTCGCACATGCACATGTCGGAAGTCAAAACCCTTTCAGAGTTGCATGGCTCTGCTTTGCTCGACGTTAGAAATCAAGGTGCACAGAGATGAGTCCGATGCGACGAAAAGAAGCCAATCTGGTTGCAGAGGCAATTGTTGTCAGATTTCTCAGTTACACAAGTTGTTGAGTAATCAAACCAACACCAGACACTTCGTGCGAATAAAACTTGACATTAATTTTTAACTGATTAGCGATAAAACTAGACATTAATTTGTAATTTTTAATTAATGAATTGATTAGCGATAAAACTAGGCATTCATTTGTAATTTCTAATTAATTAATTGATCAGCGATAAAACTTGGCATTAATTTGTAATTTCTAATTAATTAATTGATTAGCAATAAAACTTGACATTAATTTGCAACTGATTAGCGATAAAACTAGACATTAATTTGTAATTTTTAATTAATGAATTGATTAGCGATAAAACTAGGCATTAACTTGTAATTAATCGGTTTGCGATAAAACTAGGCATTAAGTTGTAATTAATCAATTTGCGATAAAACTAGGCATTAATTTGTAACTAATCGATTTGCGATAAAACTAGGCATTAATTTGTAATTAATCGATTTGCGATAAAACTACGCATTAATTTGTAATTAATCGATTTGCGATAAAACTAGGCATTAAGATGTAATTAATTGATTTGTGCTAAAACTACGCATTAATTTGTAATTAATCGATTTGTGATAAAACTACACATTAATTTGTAATTAATCGATTTGTGATAAAACTACACATTAATTTGTAATTAATCGATTTGCGATAAAACTAGGCATTAAGTTGTAATTAATCGATTTGCGATAAAACTAGGCATTAAGTTGTAATTAATCAATTTGCGATAAAACTAGGCATTAATTTGTAACTAATCGATTTCAGATAAAACTAGGCATTAATTTGTAATTAATCGATTTGCGATAAAACTAGGCATTAATTTGTAAATTTAGAAGGTAATTGATAAAATTTGTTTGGACCATTTGATGAATTTGGACTGTTTTTTGAATATCTGACCTGCATGTGGGCTTTTGACCCATTTTCTCTTGCCTGCAAAATTAGGGCTGCTAAGCCAAGAAACACAGATCTGCATTTTCCTCATGTGGGTTCGCAGGAGATTCCTCTTCCTCTTCAGATAACATGCCTTACCTCGAAGAATTCGTGAAGAGTAAGTCTCTACCCCTCTCTCTCTCTCTATCCCCCCCCCTTCTTTTGTCTGAATTCGACCCCTTGGTTTTTCTTTCCTGATCTGTTCCGATTCTTAAATTTCTGGGGTGAAGAAAAATGGACTATTTCTGTGGGCATTTTTCATCAGGGTGCTCTAGCTTAATTTCTTTTTTAATTCGTTCAAATCTTGTATCAAAGAAGTGTATTTTGTAAATCTTTGAGGCATGCTTTTGTTTGTCCCTTCAATTCCCTTCCTGTTCTTGAATATATATCTATCTCTCTCTCTCTCTCTGTATATACTGATTTATAAGAAATTTGTCGTCTACATCTAATTTTCGTATAGATGTAGATAGTAATGAAGGTGGAAACGCGAATTTGATTGTATTTTTTCATTTGTTTTTCTCCAAATAATTCATCAGCTGTGAATAAAAAACCAAGATGCGAAATTTAGGTTTCTTGGCACGAGTTCTTTGCCTTGAAATGCGATTTTTGGTGTCAAAGAGAGTCTTCTCCTGTTTGAAAGTACACACTCGTGAAGGAGAACACCTACTATTTGCTTTTCCAAAATAACTCACCAACTGCTAACAGAAAGAGTAGACAAGATGCCATGGAACTCTGAGTGTTTTTGTTTTCTTGGCATGGGGTCTTTACCATAGAATGTGAGCTGAATTGGACAGGCAACATATGGAATTTTGTTGAGTGAAGGCCAAACGAATGATGAAATACCTTTGAAAGGTCTTTAGGAAACTAAGCTTTCTTTTTATTTGCTTTGCGGAGAGATTAGTTTTTCGGATCAAATATTTTATGATTTGATTCATTTAACATGTTGAACTATGCCCTTGATACACCGTATTAAAGCAATGAAATATCATCGTAGAAGCTCATCAGGAAACCAAGTAGTCATGTTATTTGTTGGTTGGGAAGATTAGCTTTTCACAATTAAATCTCGTATGATTGATTCATTTAGCATATACAAGATTGTTGCGTGAAGTCCTTGATATAGTACATTGAGATGATGAAATATTATTGTGAAGGGTCATCAGAAAACTAAGCATTCTTTCTATTTGTTGGGTGGAGAGATTAGTTTTTCATGATCGAAACTTGTATGCTTCGATTCATTCAACATATATAAGTGTTTTGAGTGAAGGTCTTCATATATTGTACTGACTAGATGAGACATCATCATGAAATCCTTGAGAAACTAATCATTGGTTATTTGTTGGGTGGAGAGATTAGTTTTTTGTGATCATATCTTGTATGATTTAATTGATTCAGCATATAGGAGTTTAGTGAGTGAAGGCCTATATATACCTTAGCGAGATAAGGAAATGTCATTAGAAAACAAAGCATTCGTTGTATTGCTGGGTGGAGAAGCTAGTTTTTCTAGATTACATCTTGTATGATTGAATTCATTTAATATACGAGTGTTGTTGATAGAAGGTGTGAGTAAGATTTTTTTATTTCAGTGAGCTTGTTACTATGTTTTCAGACTGTCATAGCATTTCATATTCTTCCCTATGATTTAACCTTGTTATCAACATTTTGGGAGGCAGTATTTCAGCTATAACATGGAATGAAATAATAAAGGTGCTAGGGAAATTTCTACACGATCATTCGGGATTGTTAAACCAGCCTAAGCAACGCCCCTACAAATTGGAAGGACGATAGATTTTTTATGCCCGTAACAAAGTGTTTGTGAATACATATTGAGAGTCAAAGATAATGCCTCAGATTTGCAGATGCTCAGGCTCAGATTCAGGCATGCATGGCAAAGTGATTTAGATCATCATAGTGCTATGGACACACACATAAACTTGCATATTGGAAATAGGAACTGAGATCTGCCTAAATATTGGACAGAAGAAGAGAATGTGACTAATGCTGACTCAAGGTTCCAGATACAGAACAGCATTTAACTCTGGATGTTTGAAATAGCTATCGTAATCCCTAAGCTAAACACAACATTGCTGATGACATTAGGGTTGGACTTTGCTGGTCTTTGCAAGGTAATACTCTTGTTTCAGCGTTTGCTTATTCCTTTGCTTCTAAAATTCAAACCACTCCCCGCTAGATAGAGTGCTTGGTAACATTTGTTGGATGTATGAGTCGTGTTAGCCCCCCATTCATGGAAACTTAAATAATAATAATCACCACCACCATACGAATTATAAATTTTGTATAGTAGGTACCGAGCATTTAAATTGTAAGTGTTGAAGGGTTGATGTCAAGGGATGGAAGCCCCATCTTGGAACCTTTTTTTAGCTTTTTGTCATTCAATTTATACTCCCACCTTTGTACTTCATTTAACTTATAAGTGTCTCCAATGAGCACAACGTAATTTTGAAGTATGGAGAGCGCAGGGAAGATGCAGATGACCATTTAAGCCTTTATGGATTACCTAAGCTATGTAGTGTGAGCAATCTTCCAGATTTTTTTAATTCTCTCCACACTTTTTGGCACTCCTGAGCAACCATTGTTTCAAACTACATAAACAAGTATTCAAGTAGGTACCAAGTATTTGAAATTATAAATGTTGAAGTCTTGATGTCAGGGGATGGGAAGTAGATAGCAACTTAATATTTCAGCAATTTTTAATTTCAACTTTTGTTAGTGTCTGTAGGTTTAACCGTGAAGGTGGAACAATCGTTTTTACATTTCTTGTTTCTGACAAGTTGTATAAATATTTATGCGAGTATATAGCTTATTTCAGTTTTAGGTTTTTTTGGAAGTCGTACTGACTCTTTGCTTGATTGGTTATTTGAAATTGCTTTTATGTGGTACAGGTATTGCATCTCTGCCTTCTGAATTGAAGGATAACTATCGTGAAATACGGAAGCTTGATGAACAATTTCAAGGTATTTATTTCTCCAGCTCAAACTTTTGTTTGCTTTTTCTGAGACTTTGCAAGACTCCATTCAAGTTCTAAGAGAGGTTTTTTCTGTGTTGGTGACTGAAAGAGTACCAAAAACAACTAGAAGAACATTATGAACAGGAGCTGGAAGATGCGAGGAAGTGTTCAGAGTCTGACATGTTGCTACAAGAATTTTCTTTTTCAAGAAAAGCAACTGATATGAGTGATAGATGCAAAGCAATTGCTGAGCATAAAATTCGATTAGCAACTGAAACGTACGAGAGAGTAAGTTAGTGTTTACAATCCCACAATTTGATAGCTAAGATTTAGGGTTTAAGGCTATCTTAAACTCCTAAACCCTAGTCTCATTATGGTTATGGCATTCACCGAGGGTGACTTATGTTTATATTGTAGGTCGATGGTCATGTGCGGCGCCTGGATAAGTACTTACGAAAATTTGATCTTGAACTTATGCATGGTCTGTGCTTTATCTATGTAAATTAGTTCTCAGTAGTGCCATCTTGTTATATCAGCATACTTTGCGAATATCGTCAAAGCCTATCAAACGTTAATTCTATCATCTCTGATATTTTGTGTGTATGCTTTCATTTGGAGTGCATGGCAGAGAGCGAGAACACTGGGAGTCCATCTGTGGTTGATCAAAAGCTTAAAAGCGCCGATAGTGTGGCAAAAGAAGCGGACACAAAAATAAAGCGCAAAAAGTAACATTTCAATCTTTAATGTACTCATTTTTATATTAAATTTAGACTAGTAATGTAATTAATATATCCATGGAGAATATTTAAATCTAAATGAATTTTAAGTTTGTTCATTTTCCTTGCTCATCCATGATCAATTCATTCAGAAGGCAAGCGGTAGAGGAGCCTGTGAGCATGGATCTCGATTTGCCCATAGATCCAAATGAACCCACATATTGTATTTGTAATCGAGTCTCTTTCGGGAACATGATAGCATGTGACAATGAGAGTGTAAGTTCAACCAGTCACTTTATGGTCATTATGGGTATTATTATAGAAGATCATTGCATACTAGATTGAAATGAAACAACACATTGTCTTTGTAATAGTCTCCTTTACTCATCAGGGTATTGTGAGTGACATGAGCCAAGTTGCCATCTTTGGAATTAGTTTCCTTGAATCATTAGGGTATTGTCATATAAGATCATGCATATAAAATATACTACTTTTTCTATGTAATAGTCTCTTTAAGGCTTTAGGATATTGTTATACAAGACCTATTGTAATAGTCTCCTCTGGAAAAAATATTAGAATGTCCCAATGAGAAAGCAATCTAGGGTTTCTTTCTAGTTTAACTATGGGTAATGTAGAATAGGTAATGGCTAAAGTATGTAGATGCAAGGTAATCATGTGTGAACATAAATTTAAACTGAACCAACCTTAACATTAGAGCCATTGCTTCAAGGCTTGAATCCATGACGCTATTTGTTTTATGAAGAATGAACTTTTATTACTATGCCATGGAAACTTTATTATCTAATGGGCTATTTTTTTGTGTTTTTTTTGTTTTGCAGTGTAAAATAGAGTGGTTCCATTTCGAATGTGTTGGCATCACAAGCCAACCAAAGGGTAAATGGTATTGCCCAGATTGTGCCCCTAAAATGAAGCAACGTAAAAAAGGCTGAGTCTTGTATATATAGCATATATGCTGGGAAAGGAATATTTGGAGCTTAAAAAAGAACTGCAAGCCATGGGTTTTTGATCTCACAGAATATATGTCCTAAAAGGGAAGCAAGCAACATTTTTTTATCTATTGTTTGCAAGGAGTGAGATTGAGAGCAATTCACAAAAGAATGATGCTGTGTTGTACTGAAAAAGGAGAGAAAAGGAAAGGCTTTACCGGGAATCCAAAAACTGTCAACCGTAAACCAGAGGAATTTCGCCTCTCATGGTCCAAACATTGTATCATTCAGTTCATTTTGCTTTGACGTGAATTTCTACTGTTTTCGCCTCGTTTAAAATGGATGCTTGTTATTGCACTTTGAAAACTAAATGCTGTTGATACTCAGCTCTAATCTAGCATTTGATTCAATTAGCATACTGTATTGACCATCATTGTGATCCTGAATCAAGTTGTGAATTGAATCGACCTCAAGGGCGTCTAGGATGTGCAGCATTGAGAGGCTGTCAATTTCTGCATGCTCATTCATCTATTCCTTACATGATTATGTCCAGCAAAAGAAGAACGATTTTGAAAATGCAAGCAAAATCTTTTCTCTTGTTTGCACCTCCAGTTCCCAAAACCAGACCCTAAAAACCAGTTGTAGAGTGCTTTTTCCAGATTTCTTGACGAGTAGAGAATAACAGATCGTGTAGATTTTGTAAATACTGTAGTATAGATGTTACATAGAAACTTTGACATCAATTGAGAGATACAAAGTTTCATTCCGACAAGAGGGTCTCAAGTAAAACCTAGTCAAGGGGGTTTCCTGAGGAGTAAAAAAGGAATCAGACCCATTATCTAAGGTCTGAAAAACAATCTTATTCTGCCAATATCTTTCCATTTTTTGCCGGCTCTCCTGGTACAATATCCATATACATTTCTGCACTTCTTTTATACAGATTTTTGCATAGAATTTGTATGGGTTTCCAGCATAATAGATTTTATATAGCTTTTTGCATTGTTCACGCAATCCACACTTCATACAATCTCTTAACATTGGGCGCTTTCTCAGATTTCAACAACACAAGCCGATACATAGATTTCAGCTTTTCGATGTCACTGCTTCCATGAGCAGCTTTATGCCCTTCACCCTTCGTACTGCTATTTGTCTCACTGAATGCCAGATTTCTAGCTGCTTGAGCCTTTTGTGAAGAGCTTTTGTGCATCATCCTCTGGGATGCAGTCAACATGGTCTTCAGTAGCGTGCATAGCTGCTCCGAGTACATTGCTACAACCCTCTCAGATGGGTTCACACATGCATTTTGCTCAAGATTATCCGGTGGGTCTGAGGCTTTATCCTCGGAAAAGATAACATGCCGTGCCTCCAATAAGTGGGAAAGAGCCACATCCAGCATCTGTAAGCAGAAAGAAAAAAAAAAAGAAGAAGAGAGAAAGAAAGAAACTTATATTAACGTCTTTCAGGGGGCCAAAATGATCTATAAGACTGAACAAGAAAATATATCTTTAATTGTTCTATGTCTCAAAAAGAAAATAAACTAAAATAGATATAACTACACATGAGATCTTTGTGCGTCTAGATATCTAAGCACACAAGATCAAGTGCCTCAATCAACTTTAGAGGGAAAAAAACATAACCAATGTTGAATTTTTCAAGTAAACCCCTGTATATAAAACTGGTAAGTACCCTGGTAAAATGAACAGCCAATCAAAGACGTGAGATCTACATCTAAAGAACTGAGCTCTAAGATCTTCGAAAAAATTAGATCTACATCAAATTTTATGATGTGCTCAGCAATTTGCTTAAAAAGGGACATAAAATCTATTTGATACGCAAATAACATATGTAAAAATTATATTCCACGATGATACTATCACTGATTGTAGCTCACGTTGCAATATGCACAAAATATCTTCATTTATTTCTCAAGATAATGGATGCCCATGTGGTGTATAATCTTAGTATGAATATACAGGGAATAGATACTGAAAGGTGCCTTCCACAGTTCTATTAAATAACTATGTTTTGGGAATTTTCTAGGTTAAGGTTATATATATTAGCTATTCCAGGACCTATTTCTGGTGTTTTAGTTAAACAGTGTATTTCAGGGCTCGAAAATGAGCCTAATGCCATTAGTTTGAGTCAGTGAGGCGGAATGCATTTCTTATTCAAAATTTCAAACTTGTTCTGTCGCAGTTAGCATAAGTGGGTTGTGTGTCAATGCAATTTTATTCCAGCTATAAAAGTTGATTCTCGAGAATTTTTAGCACCCATTTATAGCTTAAGGTCTTTCTATTTGAGCACCTAACACACTTTCACAACAATCCGAATCTGTTGAATTATGCAGACATAATGAGGTATCAGTTTTCACACTTAAGATTGAAAGCTAGCATGATCCCTTGCATTCATGACATAGAAAATAACACTGGCTTTAAATCCGCAAATATAAAAGGAACAATTTGATAACCCTGGACTCCAAATAGACAAAAGCCAGCATGCTGCAGTGCACTCATCACAAAAAACTTGCTTTCAATCCATCTTTGAACAACATAGACTTAAACATGTAAGAAGAAACTTTGATAACCCTACCCTCTAAATGAACTACCATTTATCTAACATTTTTACAGTGTAGTACTTTATCATACAATTAAGTCCATAATTATAATGAAAAGAAATGTAGAGCAGAACATACCAAGGGAGAACCCGATGATGAGGATACTGCCACGTTCAAGGCTGACATCTCCATCAAAATATCTAGAAACATATCAGGATGACTGGTTGGTTTGTAATATTTCAAAGCTTTTAGCCAGTAACTCTCTGCAAGGGTTAAATATCGTTTTGGCTTCTGGAAGGCTGAATCACTAAGTTTTCTCATTTCGAACTTCATCATCTCAAAGCAACAATCTCTGTAATAGCAAGCGAGTTGAAAATGCGTAAAAGCTAATTCTTGCGCTAGAGGGCTACCAAGCTTTTCATACAAATGCATAGCTTGACCTATGGCACTATCAGCAGAATTATTGATTCTTCTGTGCTGTTGGGCTAAAGAGTCTGCAACCAAACATTCTCTATACTTATTTATTGCTTGAAACCCATACTTATCTTCTTTTGCAAGTAACATTCCCAGCCTCAAATATGTACGAGCACATTGTGCCAATACTTCATCACGCAAGCCAATATCTTTCTTTGAAACTTCACTTACCTGCAACTCCATTTTCGCTGTTTGGTAGGAATTCAATGCTGCTTTATATTGAAGCACTGCATCATCAAAAACTTTCCTCAAAATCTGTTCATACAATACATCACCTTTCCAGGAATCCAGCTCTGCCACTAAAGCCTCAGCTGCTGCTCTTTGACTGTGCCCAACATTACAATATATTAGAGTCACATTAATCTGATCATTTACATCTTTGAATGCACCGATGGCTTTGTCGAACATCGCCCTTGCTTCCTTCATATTTCCAGAGTCCAGTTTCATACGGCCAATTTCATTATAGGTCCACCCTTTTTTCTTCAATGCTGTTTTCATCGCCTCTGATCCCTGCAACCTTGTACTTAATAGGAGCACTGCTGCATCATAACATGCTGCTGCATTCTGAAGGCTTTTCTCTTTATTGAGATTATTTGGAACAGTTAGGAAAAAGAAAATATCACCTTCTTTCTTCTTTTCTGGTTCACTCTGATTGTCTTCAACTCCCTCAGAAGCTAGATTGGTATCTCTTACTTTTTTCATATCAGCATTCTCTTCAGTTGGTTGCAATGATATTTCATGTTTTAACAGTTGGTCTACACATCCAGACATAGATTCATTCTTATTTTCCAAATTTTCTACACTTTGGCTTCCTTTCTTATGATGTTTAAGGGCCTTTCTTGTTGCCACAGGGCTGCTACTGCTGCTAGCATTGCTACCACTGCTAGCTCTATCACTTTCACAACTACATCTTACCAGGCTACAAACAGTACAATTTTTTTTGTTTTGATTAAGCTTCTTCTTGAGACGCTTCAATTCCCTGATAACATCTTGTGCCATTGTGAGCTCATTACATTTAGATGCTTCTTCCTTGGCCAAATTATTGCCGTTGAGTCGCTGATAATCAACATAGATGTCACCAACTAGAATCCAGGCTTGACCCCAAAATAAATCTTTATCTGCATTTATTTGAGTGAAAGGAGCTTGAAGAAAAGGTTGGCAAAATGTTTGAGAATGATCATCTAATTGCATTGGCATATCTACTTTTGAAGAATATGACGTAGGAATCGGTACCCAATGTGCACTTTGCTCATCGGAAACAAAATCATTGTTTTTCCAGTGAAGCGGGATTGATTCATACACAGAGCATGCCAACTCCACGGATTTTAATGCCCACTTCAATTGTCCATCATCTCTGTAGGCCTGACCCAGAGCAAGATACGACTCACCAAGAAGTAGCACAAGTTGCACAAGTTTACGGTCCATAAAAGGACCAAATTCACATTCTCGAATGTCATAATATTCAATACGATCTAATTCACCAGAAGCACATACTGGAACCAGATGCACATATTCCGTTGTCCCCATTACCTCTCTTTCAGATCCCAGGACTTTAACCTCAACATCTTGAAGCTGCCTCTGCCACCTAAGGGCCTTGATAGCTTGAGATACATGGTGAACTGCGGCAAGCCTTGCTGAAACTGGCATAACAATATTGTGAGAAATAACTGAAGTGAGACTTGAATTACTTACTATAGTATCTTCATGAAATGCGTAGCCATGCACTGTTGCTCCATCATTCATACAGTCACTATCTGAAACGCTCATTTGTGTTACCTTTTCAATTGGCTCATCCAATTCCAGTTTTTCCCTATTTGAATACTGATGCTTCTGTTGTGGAATAGACACTAAATCGCCCTTGGCTGAGTTATCATGGTTATTTCCTGAAGTAGATGCTGAATTAGATTTCTTTTGCCCAGTATCTAAACATAAAGACTCCGATGATTTCATCATCTTCTCTATCAAACATGCAGGTGCACCATCAGAACACCCATTTGCTTCTAACATGAACGGCATTAACATTGAACCCAGCTCTTCGTGACATTTTAATATCAACCTAGCAACATGTTCATGTGCTGACGCGCGAACAAACTGTACAATGCAGTAAACTTATAAAATGAATATTGTTACAATTTTCTACCACTATAGACTCAGAAGTCGCACAATATTTATACAGATACCAGGTGTTCTTGTTCTCCAAGAAGCTCTAGACATTTTCTGAAAAAGTTTGCACACTTAGATCTGTCTTCCGGATCCTAATCAAGATTCATAACAAAGGAAACACTCATTAATAACAAATAAAAACAATTTCAAGACCAGCGCCTTCCTCAATTAACATACCTTTGAAAGGGATAACCTGTGCGCAAGGCGATATAAAAGGATTCCCAGGGGCAAGGAGCAACTTCCATTACCTCTACCACGAGAAAAAGGCAATGGCACATTCTTCTCCTCCTTTGCTGTGGCTGTACGCTTATTTGTGATAACTGAAAGGTTAAAAAGCTGGACGAGATCTTCCCCACCATTTTTGAAAAGCTGATCGGTTCCTCAAAACATAAAAAGGAGTAATTAGGTTCATTGCTATGAAGAATTTGCATCATGTATGGATTAAGAAATATTCGGTACAAATAATTCATGTGAAAAGACAATGTACCCAGTAGGTCCCAAAATCTTCCTTGCAATTTTCATGAAGAAATCTCAAAACTGACAGTGCATTTTGTCGTATAATATGTGGATGGAAGAAAGAAGTCCCATCTTCTGACAGTCCTTTCAGCAGAAATATATCATCTGTTTTGAGGAGTTCATAACCTTGGACAATCCCATTATGATGATAGCATATTGCAAGTTCTGGCACACTTGCCATCACATTGTCAAGCCAAGCATCGAGCCACATTAATGGCGTGACCTGCAGTAACCATGAATAGAATTGTACAGAAAATTTACATAGAGTGGAAGCAGCTATATGTCATGAAGAGGCCGAAGAAAAATGTGACTACAATGTTTCAGTATAACAGAACTTTTAGCATGGGTGAACTTCAATGACTTTCAGAGAATAAAGATCAGGGAATTCGTACTCTGTACCTGGCGTTCCATTTCCCACAAATGTAAACTGACAGCAACATGCTTCTCATTGCTGAATAGCAATAGGTCACTTCCAAGGAGCATCTTCATCTCTTCTAGTTGCCAAAACAAAACTCTAAGAAAACCATCACTGTTTGACCTCTTATTATTTCCTGGCTCATTCGGAATGCAATCAGGATCTCTTTGATGGTCCCCAACCATACTAGATCTCTTATGCTGACCTATACCTGAGACACTTTTCTGATCTGATTGACTCAAAGAGACTCTCTGCTTGTGCTCATTTTGGCTAATACCTTTGCTTGCATTTAGACTTTTGGCCGATTCATTATTAATCTTAATCTTATTCGTTCTTTCATTCATTGTGTAACACCATTCACTGGCATGTGCATCTGGATCTAATAAGCCACCATCAATGCCATTGCTGCTTCCTGAAGTGGTTGATTTGGATGCATTATTTGTAGTACTTCTATCCTCTGCATTCTGTTGAAGTGGACAATCACAAGCTTCAGCTCTAACTGATTGCATTGCAAACTTTAAAAATAGTGCCTTTTCCATGGCTTTTGCCTGGTTCTTCTTTGTCCTCACAAGGTTTTCTCCATCTTCAACATCTGGCCTGATTCGTATTGAGAAAACAGTCAGTACACATTTGATTAAGGCATAAATTCTCATAACACAAAGCAAGATAAGAATGTAATTGCCTCTGAAGCTAAGACTATTACCCGGTGTTAAGGATTAACGTTTGCCCAACCCTATGCACTGCTATTGATAATCTAGCCTTTGAGTAAGGTATCTTGAATATTCTCTTCAATAGCTCCACAGGAGCTATCACATCTATTTGGTCTTCATACCCAGCCAGGGCACTCACTGCAAGCGTCTCACACTTCCTTGCTAATGGTTGATTATGGTAACTTTGACTCCAAGCCTTGCATAGATTATTTACCCCTGGTTGTCAGCCAACCAAAAACAAACACCAACTTTACAATGCCTTTATCATCTAAAAAACACAATTTGGAGCATTTTCTTAAACATTACAGTGTCACTCAAATCTTATAACACCTAAATGTACCTTCTGGAGGTCTTCCTGAAGTTATGGGTAAAATTTGCTCATGCTCAACATCTGATAAAAAGAGTGTGTTGAGATCAGTCTGGTTAGGTAGCATACGATACTGAGGAGCTACAATCCTGAAAAGTTAGATTCCAAATTTCACCACCATAATTGATAACGAAAACATGTTGCCCTGTGGTTTCATTATTTCCCAATATGCTCTTGGCAACTCCTGAATGAGAGGAAAAATGTAATGAATCGACCATAGAAATGCTGAAATAGCACCCACAATAGCTCATAAGGGAGATTCACAAAGGGCATTTGGAGAAATAATAAAACCTTACGGCCATACGAAGAAATATGGGGAACTTTTGAGTAAATAAAGGAGAACTCTGGGTATTTCAAATTTTCTCCATCATTATTCGGATTGAATCTTTCCATTAGAAGTCATAGGCTTATGATAATGAATACCCTTCATTCTGAATGCTAATAGCTGGAACAATTGCAGCTTCGGCATCAGATCTTCCACACATCATTGCTTCATTGTCTGTAGGAACAGGCAGACTTCCACATATAAAACCCAGCTGCAATCTACATTGAACTTGAAGGCTACCAACACATTGCAGTGCCATGTGATTAGCCCCAGTTGATGATTGACACTGAAATTCTGGCAGCCCCGAAGATGCCAGTGTAAGGCATTTATCCTCTGAAGACGATGGAGTATCCATATGTCTGGTAGCCAAAGACATACCTGAAGCTGCATTCAAGCAGACCAAAATATACAGAAAACAGCTATCAATATCATACAAATGGCAGGCACGCAGATTTTATTATCAAGTTTTTCACTAAAAAATGTTGACTCTTTTTGCCAGGACATTATCAAGTAGAAAAAATATTTGTGTGAACAGCAAAATAATTAAGGATTTCTGCCTTGTGGGTTGTATATCTTTCATGTTCATAAACTGAAGACTCCGGTATACATTTCACCATACAGAAGAACTTGGTAAGATAGAAGCTCAACATTAGTACATAGCATTATTTGATAGTTTGAAAAGTCTTATTGACAGCAAAGAAAATTCAGTTCACGTCTCAATGCATGCTATCGAGTATGAAGGTCCACATATCAATCTTATGAAGCTACTACTTAAGTTAACATTATTGTAAATTCTCTCTTCATACATTACAAGCAGTGATATGTCAGTTGACCACCCTGCAACTATGCAGAGGTGTGTACTGATGCAAAAAAGACATCATCCAGCAGTTCTAGAATGTGAAGGCAAGAGCATTCTTGCAGCATATCAAGGAAAATGAGCCATCATCTAGGTGATCCACAGCTCCAGGCATCATCCAAGCCGAAGCATCACAAGTCAATCATCATGTTGTGTGATATCATGGAAAATAAGTCATTACGCAAGTATTTCACACTCCGAATCCTGTACCCTCTTGTAGAGATGTATCAAGAAGAGCCACCATCTAAGAGACCACTCTAGCAAAGCCTACATACTGCCAAGTTTCTATACAGTTCTTAAAAAAACAGAACTTATTTATAGAATACGTTTTACAATATTAAGTAGTATTTAACATGTATTCTACGTTTCTAACAATTATTTCATATTTTCTTCACTCAATAAACGTATTGATATGATTTGAAAACTCTTTATAGCCTAAAACGCTGTTCTAAAATGAAATGATTTGATAATTGAGGAATGTTTTGGGCATGATTCCTTAGTGTTTATCTTGTATGAAATAGACACATTAAATCTTATTTAATGTTAGTAAAATACTTGTTTAGAATGACATAAACAGAAGAGGAGAATACATATTCTGGGTATTCTAAAACATGAAAGTACAATAATTTTAACATACAATACCAACTGTATTTCTATTGTATGCAAGCATTTTAAAACATATCCTAGAAATGATGCAGCAAACATCTCAGAGGATGTCCAGAACTAGCAAGAGCTCAGTTGATCTGGAATCAGTCTACTGAGCATCTATTACATCTAGAATTCCAACACCACCTAGTTATATACAGCAATTTGAATCTTGTAATCAGGCTTTTCATGTTCGCTAGAGATGCACATGGAAACGCGCTACCTATTAAGCTATGGGGTGGCAAATACAACTGCAGAACACCACCAAAGAATACAGTTGGTATCAAATCTTGAGGCTCATTTTCCCTTGCATATCACCTCCTTTCATAGCAACTGCCCAGTCTATTATCATTTTGTCTTAGAGAAGAGCTCCCTAAAGATCCTGCTGACGGTGCTCTGCTTGAAGTTGAAACCTCAACTTCTGGCCGACGGTCTTCTTGTTTCCCATGAAATCCGTCTGTAGAAAACTTCAACTCTGAAGTATTCTAGCTCTATGAGATAAAAAAAAGATTGAGTTTTGCAACCTGAGAGATTGCAAACATATACCCTTTGGTTTCCTGTGTAGATTGATCTTTGAAACCCTCAAATCAGCCCATTCTGCTGCAATTTATCGTTTTCTTAATCGATTTATGCATCATCATACAAAGTTTCAGCACCCAACCTTCACCATTCAGAGATGTTGCTTTGTATAGATGTAATCATCGGTATGCAAAAGAAAGGCAGCAAGGAGATGAGAAACCTCATAAACCACTCGGGAATATCTTCATGGCATTGAATCCCTTCTGAAAAGGAAGATATAGCTTCCCTAAAAAATTCTCGTACTCAACTGGAACAATTGAAAAAACGATTTATGGGCATAGACTCCATCAAAGCTGCAATGTATCAGATCACAAGCTTCTCTTTTTCTATTTGTTGGGTTTCTGAGCATATTTCTTTCTTTCTTTCTTTCTTTCTGAGCATACAGGAATGAAAGAAAACAGAAACAAACAGCAATTTGCGGTGAGACGTCCGGATTGATACATACACATACACAGATGCATAGCTTACCTGGTTATGGAAAGACACTAGAAGAAGCAGGCGAAGGAGGAGAAGCAGACAGGAAGCGTCGGAGGAATCCTACAATCAGAACCTGCACAAAAGCAACGGATCCAATCCTACGGAGCAACCCACCAATGCATTATGAAGATTTCAACAACTGAGAGAGATCGAATCCTGCAAAAATGCGCACAAAATCTCGAAATGATTTGCTACTTGGTTCTTTCATCTTGGAACATTCTAGAACCTTCAATTTTTGTCGGTTCTCGGAACATTCTAGAACCTTCAATTTGCCGTCAGGTTCAATTCTCGGAACATTCTAGAACCTTCTATTTTCTGTCAATTGGGTTCCATCAGATCAGGTTCGATTCTCGGAACGTTCGAGAACCTTCTCTTTTCCGTCGATTGGGTTCCGTCGGATCGGGTTCGATTCTCGGAACGTTCTAGAACCTTCCATTTTTCGTCGATTGGGTTCCGTCGCATCGGGTTCGATTCTCGGAACGTTCTAGAACCTTCTACTTTCGTCGAGCTAGTCAAGCTAGGCCTAATTTCTAGGGTTTTCCAACACAAGGTCCTTTCATCACGTCTGTTCGATCACATTTGTTATCTTCTGTTTATCAAAATAGCCTCGAACTGTTTGGTTTTGGATTTTTCATGATGTTTAGATGGGTGTTCAATGGCATTATGGGACACCACGGTGGTTGTACCCACTACCTATAGTATGAGGGTACATTTAACTTTGAAAATTTGGATGCAGACAAATGTCTTGGGTAGCAGCGTGCTTACAATGTGAAGGCCTATGGAGAGAAGTGGTGAGGTTGGTGATATTTGGTCATAGATATATCTATTCAAAGTATGGTGTGGGTATGTTCGTTATGCGGTCATCATTTCGCAATTGTTCTAGTTGGATAGGTTATTACATGTTTAAAAATGTGTGAAGATTGTGTGCTATTGTTTGAGGTTTCTTAATATTTTGGCGATTCTCCAGGCTTTCGTTGGACAATGGCTTTTGTGATCCCATGAACTTCTTGATATATTTTCTTTGGTTGTTTTCTTAACGGATGAAATGTTAATTTGTATTAAAAAAAATAATAAGGCTCAACATCTCAAAACTTGGTGAAACTTAAACTCAATATTAAATTGTAAACATAATTTAATCCTAAAAAGCCTTGATTTTAGAGGATAATTACATCTAATGCATCTAGCGATCTATATATATCCAAACTTATATCCAATTAATGCAACTCACAAGTTGGGCCAATTTGAACATTATTGATAATAATCAAACTAGCATATACGCACCTTTGTTAGAGAATTTCCATGTGATAAAGAGTTTAATGCATTTATCAAATAGTTTAAAATTAGTTTTAAGAATAGAAAAATGACAATAATTTGTTCTAAGGATTATGTTTAGATTATGTTAAATTTTGTAAATATTTATTTTCTTTTCTTTCTTTTTAACAATAAATTAAAAAATCTGTTTACATTGGTCTTGATGTATTGGTAAGAGTCTAGTATTTTTGTGTGCTCAAACCATGGTTCGAGTTTTTTTCCTACATTTTTTCTTGTCAATATGCATTTTACTAATCTCTTTAAAATAAGAAATCTCAATTGCCTTGAAACAAAAAAAGGAACATTATTTGTACAGCAGAAGCACAAGATTTTTGTATTGGTCGTGATGTATTGGTAAGAGTCTATTTACATTGGTCTTGATGTATTGGTAAGAGTCTAGTATTTTTGTGTGCTCAAACCGTGGTTCGAGTTTTTTTTCTATATTTTTTCTTGTCAATATGCATTTTACTAATTGCTTTAAAATAAGAAATCTCAATTGCCTTGAAACAAAAAAAGGAACATTATTTGTACAACAGTAACTTTAACTGAATTTAGACTTGGCTCAGGATTACCCGCGAAAGAATCCTTGGTTCCCCTAAATCTAGGAATTGTCACTCGATCCGTTTCTACACCATATGCTGATAATGAGGAACCATACGATTGAAAAACTTGGGAAGCCTGTGCCCATAAGAAGTCTCGCGGTCATCTATTGATAGTTGCTGAACTTTGCGCAAAATTTCTTTCGTTTTCGTTATGTGGGCATTATTTTCGAGATTATTAGTCTACAAATTATTCAAATATGAAATTCCATCCATACTTGTACTCCGTAAATCATTATAAATAGAAGCTTGAGATATTGATTGAAATTTGTTGGTCTTGGAAACCAATACCTTCGTCTTGTGAAAAAAACACTCCTGAATGTTCCTTAGGTAAGATCACGACTGTCCGTCTCCGCCTTGCCATGACGCCCTTGCATTCAAAATAAACTGTAAATAGAAACAAGGTTTGGGAATCGTTAATTCTTTCGAGTTGTACGAACATTTTTTCAAAGGCTACTTTTGCCGAATTGTTGTTTATAACAATCACAAGAACTTTACAAAGTTTTCGGTTTCAGCTTTCTTGATCGTATCAACTTAACGATTGGTTCAATTAACTTTGCAAAGTCATGATGACGAGTTGAACTGATACGATGGGTCGCTTTTCCGAAACACACCTGTAATGGCAGGACATTGGAGCTAGTTACTTAAAACTGTTATCAGCCTCGATTTTCACTAGTTTCTCTTGAATTATGCTGATATGGTTGTGACGCATGTTGTCGATTAAAGATTCTTTGACAATTGATGATGTGGTCGGGTTGTAACCGTTGCCGATAGCAATCGATCCATGGGAATCAATTTCTCCTGATTGCAAAATCGGTTACAACTTTACGCTCACAACGGTTGATCATTCGATCGAGATGACAATACTATTTCCGTGCGTGAAGAAGACATTGAACAGCAACTGAATGAGTGCATGCCTGAACTGGTTCGAGGTTCGGGGTTTAATGGCAAGAACTATGAGATTACGTCCGCGAATCGAAAGACAAATAACTGAAAGAACCCCGCGGCTCTCGATCGATCGATCGGTCAATGGACACGGACCAGCTCAAGAATTTATTGTTTATGTTGGGTAGGAACTTCCTCTTGGCATTCAAAAGCGCGAGCCGATGGCGACACGAAACAGATCGACGAATGCAACAATGGTCAGCTATACTCATTAAGACTTAAAAAAACAGGCCTTCAAAGGCCAGAACTGTAGATCAAGACTAATATTCTTTTACGATTCTGTGTGTTTTTTTTTTTTCGTTACAAGAAAAAAGCGCTTAACAGGCTCGATGAGTACGTCGTAGTAGTACGTATGTACATATACGGCTGCGGATCGAGGTACGAGTATGGGCACGATCGTCGTAGCGGTATGAGTACTAATGATGTCTACTGGCACGGCGTAAATCAAAACTCGCAATCTCAAACCAAGCCCGAGCCCAAGCCAGAGATGGCTAACGAAATCTCGAGCTTGCGCCGAGTCAAGCCAAGCCAAGCCAAGCCAAGCCAAGCCAAGCCAAGCCAAGCCAAGCCGCCGATCCTGCTATAAACACAGTTAAACGGCTTTGGGTTGGGGGGATCAAGCGGGGCCATTTTGCCCAATACCTACTCTTAGAGCGATGTTTTGCGAGCACATCACAAGCACGAGGAAACGGCTTCCAGTGGTTTTCTGGCTCTGGCTACTGGAAGCTTTTTTTTCTGGCGGGCGAATCGGGGCATCTGGGCGCGGCCCCATGCAGATCGCATGAAACGACAGAAGGCGCTCGATCTTTGTATGCGGGAAATGCGGGCAAGGCAAAGAGTGTGGAAACTCTTTTTTAGCCGTCGATGTCTGTCTGGCTTCTGTCTGGCCTCTGTCTGGCCTCTCAGCTGTGCCTTGCATCTGCTTCTGCTCCGACAGCTTCGTCCCAACGGAGGCCGATAAATTCGCAGACCAATGTTTCTGCGTTTTCCGACATGTGCCCGAGAGAGACCGATCGTCGATTCATGGCTTCTTCTTCTTCTTCTTCTTCTTCTTCTTCTTCTTCATCGTCGGCTCATGCACCAGCAGCTCGTCTGCCGTTTCCTGCTGCTGTCTCCGCTGCTGCTCTGTGGATCAACCTCTTCTGCTTCTGCTTCTTCCAGCATCGGAGCCATGCCGAAGCGCGTATGCTCATCGTGCTCCTTCCTGCCTTCTGTTGGTTGTGGTTTTTTAAAAACATTTTACGTTAGGGTTTTTCCCCGATCTTCCCCCGATCGAGAAAAGCTCGCTCAACTAGGACACAGACCGCAGCTGCTCGCCGAGGATTCGTGGCTCCCTGATCTTTACCGCTGTTCTATCTGCAAGCTGTATATGCATGCATGCTTTGCATCGACTGGATTCTGGTATCTTCTCCGGGGTGCCCGTTCAGAATCTCCGCAGCTCATTACGAGATTCCAGTATCTCGTTCATCCCGTGTCCCGAAGGCACTGGATTCTGGTATCTTCTCTGGGGTGCCCGTTTAGAATCTCCGCAGCTCATTACGAGATTCCAGTATCTCGTTCATCCCGTGTCTCGAAGGCACTGGATTCTGGTATCTTCTCCGGGGTCCCCGCTTAGAATCTCTGCAGCTCATTACGAGATTCTAGTATCTTGTTCATCCCGTGTCTCAAAGGTACCGGCTTCGGGTATCTTCTCCGGGGTGCCCATTTAGAATCTCCGCAGCTCATTACGAGATTCCAGTATCTCGAGCAAACACCTCGGATCGAATCCCACCGCAGTTCAGAACCGGTGAGATCTCGCATTCTCTTCTCGGAATCCGGCGAGAGATTCGTTTCCCGTCGGGTCGGGCCGGAACGGATCGACGCGAGAATTTCCCCCCGATTCCAGATAAAAAGAGAATCTCTAATTCCAAACAAAAGATCCTCTCTAGCAGAGGAGGCTTCTGTCCCCCGCGAATCTCCCCCCCAATGTATCCCTCGGGGAATCTTTCCGAATCTAGAGGTTTTAGGGTTAGGGTTTCTGTCCGCTGGGGAATCTTTCCGAATCTAGAGGTTTTTAGGGTTAGGGTTTCGGCCCCTCGGGGAATCTTTCCGAATCTAGAGGTTTTAGGGTTAGGGTTCCTGTCCATCGGGGAATCTTTCCGAATCTAGAGGTTTTAGGGTTAGGGTTTCTGCCCGTCGGAGAATCTTTCCGAATCTGGAGGTTTTAGGGTTAGGGTTCCTGCCCGTCGGAGAATCTTTCCGAATCTAGAGGTTTTAGGGTTAGGGTTTCTGCCCCGTCGGAGAATCTTTCCGAATCTAGAGGTTTTAGGGTTAGGGTTTCTGCCCCGTCGGAGAATCTTTCCGAATCCCGAGGTTTTAGGGTTAGGGTTTCCAGCAGATTCTTTCGCAGGGTTTAGGGCTTCCCTGCTTCCGAGGGATTAGGGTTTAGGGTTTCGCCAGAAGTTCGGTCTAGGGTTTCAGGGGCTTCCAGCAGAAGCAGGCTTTCTAGGGTTTCCTGGGGGTTAGCAGGAAACTCAGAGGCACAGAGAGAAGCTCGTTTCTAGGGTTACGGGGTCGCTAAGCAGGACGGGGGAATCTTTCCTGATCGAGCGTTCGATGCCGCCGTCTCTGCCGTTCTTGACCGACTGCCGCGGAATCGCGGCCTCGTTCCGCTTGCAGATTTTAGGGTTCCCCACCAAACCCTAAACCCTAATGGCCTCTTGAGCTTTGTGCACCGCATCCGGACGACGATCCTCAGGTATTATTCCGCTCCGGCCCTTTGGGGGCTCTCTTCGTCCCTACCCTTCTCTTGTTCCGTTCTCTGCTTTCTTTCAGCTTGTTCTGAAATCATGGGCTTCGATTTGGGAACCTTGCGAATCGAAGAGGGATTACCTTCGAAGAGAAACGTTTTATGTACTCTTACCGCCGTCTAGTCTGGGATTTTGGTCTGTTGTAATCGGTACAAGCAATGCCCTGCTCGTAGCATAAATCAGGTTAAGGCTTCCGCTTCAGGGTTTAGGGCTTGTATTTTCAAGACGCTCTCTTGAAATGCCATTAGTGTCCATAGGGTTCACGTGATGCGCACATGTGTCCTTAGACATGACCAGCTGAGTAACGTGCAATCATATCGAATTGAAGGATCCGATTCTCAACCCACAAATGGATGCGGTCAGCAACAGTGTCATCTTGTTTGTGATATGGAGGAGAAATGTGTTAATTCCTGACCACGTTTGATGTGCAAAGATAGAATCGGTATTCAAGATAATTTGGGTAAGAAAAAGATCGATCTTTTCTAATGGATCATGTGTGATTGTAAGGATCAATCTGCTGGTTCTTAACTATAGTGTAATTTAGAACGAACTTCTTTCCTATCCATGAACATCTATGGCACTGTAATGTGGACGGAGCAATCTTCTAATCACGTAATTTTGTGCATCGTTTGATAAGGATCACTTCCATTAGGAAGCCTTAGCCGTGTATTCATGTGACTTTGTCAAAAGTGGTTGACCATGTGTAAATCAGAAAGATTGATCCCACTTTTTCCTTGATTATCTGTGATTTGGAATCTATGAATTTTATTCCTCATGAACTGAGTGTCATTTTAAACGATTAATTGACTTTTTCATGACCATAATTTAACTTGGAAGGATGGGTCTCTTTTTTCCTTATATTCTTGACTGCATGTGATTTGGCAGGGATACCCACTTGTATGCATGACCATGTGCGATGAGGAAGACTGTTCTTTTGTTCATGTGCGTGCGACTGATTAATTCACAATTAATGATCACAAGAAATACGTAGAAAACCCTTCTCATATTTGTGTTTCTTCTAACAGGTAGTTTTACTAACATGGATGATTTTATCTACCTATTTAGTACAAGATCCACTAATAAAGGAGTCATGCCAGAAATATTTCTCGAGAGGCATATGATTTCATTTTAGAATTAAGTTTTAAGAGAGTTCTCTCTAAAACCATGCCAATGCCTTTACTAAGTAAAGAAAACAAGAAAATACTTGCGAAACATGTACAATACTTGAGAATATTGAGAATGTTGTTTCGGAATGGAGTTTCTAGAAAGTGGTAGTAAGTGCAAAATACTTTGAAATATTCTAAAACGTAGTTTATAATATTTCATGCCAGAAATATTGCTCGAGAGGCATATGGTTTCATTTTAGAATTAAGTTTTAAGAGGGTTTTAGTCAGTGCCTTTATTAAGTAAAGAAAACAAGAAAATACTTGCGAAACATGTACAATACTTGAGAATATTGAGAATGTTGTTTTGGAATCAGAGTTTCTGAGAAAGCGGTAGTAAGTGCTAAACACTTTGAAATATTCTAAAACGTAGTTTATAACTCAAGCATGCATTTGTAACAACTATGGCACTGTGGATGGCTGCAGCCCCATATCACAGCTTCGCAAGGGATGCATCGGAAGATACACCGCGCCAGAAGTTTGATTACATCATTGTGGGAGGTGGGACTGCTGGCTGTCCATTGGCCGCCACATTGTCAAGCAAGTATCGGGTCCTCCTCTTAGAAAGGGGAGGGGTACCATATGGAAACCCTAACATAACAAGGCTCGAGAATTTCCAGCGCACTCTGGCCGACGTTCGCCCAGACTCTCCTTCCCAGAGATTCGTATCCACAGATGGTGTGATAAGTGCGAGAGCACGGGTTTTAGGTGGGAGCTCGTGCTTGAATGCGGGCTTCTTTACCAGGGCGAGCCCTGAGTATGTGGCAGCTGTGGGCTGGAATGGAACCTTAGTTAATGAATCCTACCCTTGGGTAGAATCAGTGGTAGCTTTCTTCCCAGAGATTGAGATCTTCCAAAGTGGTTTAAGGAATGCTCTACTCGAAGTCGGCGTTGTCCCATATAATGGGCATACCTTTGATCATATACCGGGTACTAAAATTGGAGGTTCTATCTTCGATCATCAAGGAAATCGTCACACAGCTGCTGACCTTCTTCAGTATGCCAATCCTCGTAACCTTCACCTCCTTCTAC
This sequence comes from Azolla pinnata, assembly GCA_037176905.1. Lineage (NCBI taxonomy): Eukaryota > Viridiplantae > Streptophyta > Polypodiopsida > Salviniales > Salviniaceae > Azolla > Azolla pinnata. The sequence continues at coordinate 14,983 of JBBBWG010026834.1, read as the reverse complement.
ATGCCAATGTCCGACGTATCCTCTTCCGTGAGCCCAGAGGTATGTCTTTGTAAAGCCTTAACTTGGTTGTGCAATTTATCTTCTCAAACACGAATCTATTTTATAGTGTGAATGTCAAAGTTTCTCACACTTAATCTACAAGACTGAATATGTTTAATCTGTTGTATGTTTGTCAAACTATAATACTGCAGAGCTTGCTGCAATCACTTCAAACTCTGAATATAAATCTAGTGTTTATGGCAAAACTTTGTAACCAAATCTCTACATAGGTTCTCACCAGATGACGCTACTTTTATGTAATATTTACCTATTTCTGTGATTTGTTCCTTGCAGCTGGCCGTTCAAGCCGTCCTTCAGCTTATGGTGTCGAATACATAGATTCAACTGGCCAAGTCCACCAAGCTGTAATCAATGAGAAGAAGCGGGGCAGCGAGATCATTATATGTGCTGGAGCATTAGGATCACCACAACTGTTGATGTTGAGTGGGATTGGGCCAGCGAACCATCTCCGATCATTCAACATACCAGTTGTCGTAGATCTACCTGGAGTTGGGACAGGAATGGCAGATAACCCGATGAATGCCATCTTTGTTCCATCCCCAACACCTGTCGAGACATCGCTGATACAAGTGGTAGGAATCACATCCTTTGGTAGCTTCATTGAGGCATCGAGTGGATTTGTGAGTGTACCATCATCTTCTGTTGGTGCTTCACCAAGCATGGGGATAATGTCTCCTGAGATAGGCCAATTGGCTACTTATCCCCCGAAACTGAGAACCAATGAGGCTATTGCTGCAGCTATGGCTGATTTGGAAGCAGCGTCAGCTGCTGCAGCTGCCAGTGGCGTGAACTTGGGAGGAGGATTCATCCTCGAGAAGGTCATCGGCCCTCTTTCTAATGGAGACCTTAGGCTCGTCACTACAAATGTGAGCGATAACCCGGAAGTTACATTCAACTATTTTGCTGATCCTGTTGATCTCCAGAGATGCGTAGAAGGGATTCGGACAATTGAACAAGTCATCAATGCTGAGTCATTTGTTGACTTTAAGCTCCCCGAATTGACAACAACAGATCTACTCAATATCACGTCAAGACTTCCTGTAAATTTGATACCGAAGCATACTAATGACTCTACCTCGCTAGAGCAATTTTGTAGGGACACGGTGACTACTATCTGGCACTACCATGGGGGATGCCAAGTTGGGCCTTGCATTGATCCTTCTCACCATGTTCTCGGAGTTGACGCCCTTCGTGTGATCGATGGCTCCACATGGAATAACTCCCCTGGCACCAATCCTCAGGCCACTGTCATGATGCTTGGAAGGTAATTTCTTACTGGGTAACACTTACATTATTTTATCTTTTCAAGCAATGGCTTTCATTTTAGGTGGAGATGATTAGTCTATTACTGTTGGAGGTGTAAACTAAAGAAGATGTCTAGGCATGTAAAAAGGATGACCCACCAGAAGTAACAGTGGTTGCATTAGGCCATGCTCACCCTAAGGTCACATGTCTAGGATATATCCATCTCATAATCTAAGATTTTTCAAAGACCGCATTGGTATTGAGGACATTACTCAAGCAGCCATATATGTTTTCATAATGAATTCTTAAAAATCGCATGTGTGCATCTCCATCGCATTACATAGGTCTGTGTGCATCTCTGTCCAAGTTGATACATCACATTCATATGAATCTTAAGGTATAACTTTGAATTATAGGAGAGTATCACAGGGCTACAATTGACTGCCAGATCTAGAGAATCATGCCAGAAGTTGCATCCTTGCACTTGATTCTAAATGTCTTGGTCACACATTCTACACTACCGTGTCTAAGACGTGTCATGCCAATGAATGGTCATAAGAATATCATAGTTGTAATGCAAATTATGCTTGTAAGACTTGATCTCAAAATGCTATCTGTTTTTCAACTCAGGTACATGGGTGTGCAAATACTTCGAGAACGAGAATAAAGTCCTCCAATTTTTCAATCAAGATGCAATTTCGCTCACATTATCCCAAACATTGATTTGGATTCCTATTGAATTACCAGCAAATCTCAAATTAATTTAGTTTCCAATACTTGTGACATACCTTCCATTAAGAGTGAAATACAAGCCTATATTGCAATACAAACCATTGAATTTACCACGCACAGTGGTAAGTAAATACACGGTTTACTTGGAAATCCCATGTGGGTAGTTATGATCATTTGTAATTTGAAGTTCATGAAAGTATCTGGCGAGTTCAAGGAATGCTAAAATATACACAATCAGTTGTGTGAATGCGCATAAGACACTTCACTTCAAAACAATTGCACGTGCTGACAGTGAAGAATCGCACTCGCATTACTTGTGTCTAAGGATGCGATTTGTTGCTGACATTACAAAATCCATCAACAAATCGGAAAGATCTCTTCAGCTACAATAAAATAGGTCACTAATCCATAAATGAGCTCATCAACATATCGTCTCACATATGACCAGGCAGATCCTTGCGAGAGAAGCAGAGATATAAATAAAATGAATAGCTTTCATCTGAAAGTTCAAAGAGATAACACATCGAAGTCAACCTAAGCATCAATCACTTGTTAAACCATCCGAAGTATGGAGGTACTAATCTTTTAACATTCCAAATATTGCACAAACCTCCATTTTGAGGTCCCATTTGATTGCTGATTGGCATTTTAAGCCCTTCCATCATAAACCGTATGTTTCAGAAGATAAATTCCCATTCCTCCCTTTTGCGCCCAATAGGGCAATCAGCCTTCCCGTGATGGAAAGAAAAACTTTAGTTCGAAGAAGAGGACCAGATTACATTCTGTGTAAGGAAGCATTTTCATACGATGCATACACCGTGGTTATAGCTTGATGAAGCCTCTCACATATATCCATGATATGGTGCGAAGCTTATTATAGAAGATACTCCTGGGATCTCCTTGCATAGAGTTCATTCCCGAGTGGTTGCACAAAGACAGGACGATAAAGTTGTTCTGTTAAATTCTGGCTTGCACTCTCTGTAGGCAATCCCTTGGTAGAACCTATCGTCCATTGAGCAATGATTCCAGCACAAAGTGCAAATCTCAATGCCTTTGGTAGAGTCTCTTCATCTTTATACAGCTCTGGATATAAGTTAAGTTTCCTCATAATAGCTGCAAACATGAAAGCAAACAGATAACGAGGAAGATGTGAGAATGTGTAAACAATATGCAATGAATAATCAAAATGCCCAAACATAGATGATGCGATGAATGTCATGAAAAACCTGAAGAACGCACAATTTGAGCTTTTAGTTATCCTCAAACAATTCAGCCTTCATAACATATTCCTACACTCAGGCGTCTCTTAAGGCACGTTCAGGCAGAAAACCTTTACAGATGGTTTTTAAAGCAACATGAAGAAAGAAAACTGCAATGTGAATGACATACATATAAATGAGTTTCAAGGAACATAATGAAAGCCATCCCTACATGCAAAGAAAACCCACTATTACGGAAATTAGATTACGAGATAAGCCTCATCCTATTTGATTCTTATGATTGGTATTCAAAGCATCCAGTACATGAACAACTAGGCACCGATATAGGTAGTACTTAAGGTAGACATCATTCTCTAAATGTGATCATGATGAAGTGGTAAAAGGAAAAGAAAAAGCCCTATATAACTTACCTCCCACCATGGCATCAGCTGAGCCTGCTCTATCGCAGGTTTCTGGTGCTACAAGTACATCCTCCACCCCGAGAACTTCCCCATCAAACTCAGGAGTATAATAATGGATAACGTAGGTACCATCCAGAACTACCAGCAACTTCAAATTCTCATGCCAAATAGGAGCGATTTCACTTCTTTTATAGTGATATTCATCTCGGAAAACACGCAGCTCTTTCTCACTGTTGGCAGCATATTGAGGAGGCTTCCGTCTGCAGTTCTCTTCCCCAAGAAGAAACTCGAGTTCGTGCTTGGTGACCTCTATGTAATTTGCTTGTTGCCAAGCCTCTTTGATTACACTCCATGTGTGTTCTCTAGATATCCACAATGGAAGCGTTAGGTTGACATCGAAAAATATGTCGGCACCATATTTCTTTACAATTCCGATGGCTGAGAAAAGGCTCGATCGGATTGGCTCTACGGTTAAGATGGAAGATGTGAAATGGAACATCCGGGACTGCAAACATGATCATCAATCTGGACTTACTTCAGCGAAGATTAAGTGCATGCCAGTTCAGAAAATGCTGATTATGTAGAACATTAGCGAGTTAAGAAAACGTAAATCTCTAAGCATTATCTATTTAAGAATATGCACTAGGGAGATCTCAGAATTGGCTAGCTTAGGAGATACTACCACATGAATCCAAAACATTACTAGGTAACAAAATGCATAGATATTGAAGAAAATGTTTGAGTTTTTCCAATGGCTAGAAACATAATACTGTTAAAAAAGACTTTATCGTGAAGTGAAGTTAGTAAAAATCTACAAGAAGTAAATCTTGGCATTATCTATTTAAGGAGACAGTAGAAACACTGTTAAGATACCATGTAAACTCAAAAGCCTTTACAACAACGCTAGATGTAAGGCAGGAAAACAGAAAATCAAAGGGTTGTTGAACAGAGAGAAAAACCTCTTTTAGTATGTCTTCGTTTATGTCCAATTCCATCAACGAATTCTCAGCACTAGGTTGAACACACGACATCTTGGCCCCACCATCTTCATAGGTGAGATTCATGAATGAGATCCCAGTCTTAACCTGGGAATCGAACCGAACACCTCTAGTCTGCACTTTATTGTTATTGAGGATACTGACTAGCTCCTTCCCATAGGCATCATCCCCGACTTTTCCCATGAAAGCAACTCTGCATCCTTGCCGAGCTAAAGCTATAGCAACATTGAAGGATGAGCCACTCAGAATGCGAGCAAACTCTGGAGGTGTCCATTGTAATATCTTCCACTTCGAGTACATGTCAGGATGGCTCCTCCTATTCGATACTCTTACCGTGGCCACAAACTCGTTGATCGCCTCACCAAAACAGCATATCAATGGAGGCCAATCATAAACTTCTTTCTCTTCTTCTTCATCATCATCTGATGTATCCGTTGTCTTTGGAACTGGGAAAAGCATTCCATTGACACAATTTAAAAGAAAAACTATAACCACTAAGTTTCTTTATTGCATATAATTGATGGACTGCTCTCATTCAAAAGCAATTATGTTCCAAAATCTGGATGCACTAACAGCTATTTAAGAAATCATTACAACATTTGCATTTATTTTCAGAAAAACTGGATGATTTTCAGCTATTTAAAAAATCAGCAAAACAGTCGCAGTGAAGCATTCAATATGAATCAATGTTCTCACAATAAGAACAATGATTCTTCAAGGCCCCCTACCAGTCCGTTGCAATGGTTTTTGAAAAAACTGGGCAGATTTTCAGCCATTTAAGAAACTAGTACAGCACTACCCTGAAGTTTCCTTACCACACAATTCATGGCCCCCTATCATTTCATCAATTTAAGAAATCAGTAGAAACAATAGCAGCGCAGCATTCAATATGAGTTGATCTTTTTATTGATTTAGTTCACGTAAATTGGATAGAGAACTTCCAGCTCAAACTCACTATACTATCTAGTTTACTGACGAGAAGATTTCCAAAAGAAAATGGAGAAGAAAACTATGCCCCAAATTCTTCAAAAATACACCTGATTGATGTCTCATATATCAGCTTACCAGTGGTTAGTTCTTCAGGTGACCATGATATCATTCCGGTTTCAGTGAGGTAATTGTACATTATCTTTTCTCCTCAATGAAAGTTCGGTTCTGATAGAAGTTTAGTTCTTTTATACATGATTGATGCAGAACTAGATTTATGAAATCTAGAGCTTCAATGCATTAATACAGATCTGCAAAAGCTCAACCCCAAAATCTGCCCAATGGTGCTGACATTCTCTTAGTCTTTGCTTATAGTGTTAAACAGTTGTTACGTAACTCTCCCATTTTTTATTGCTTTATATTTGCAATTGAGCTGAATCTATCAGCAAACGGATTACAATTGTGGATTATATTGTCTGTATTTGATTCGTTAGTATCTTCTTTTCTCTTAAGCAATAGAAAAACAGAATTACAAATGCTCAAAATCTTTTTTGATCCTCCATTTACCACCAATTCTCTTGTATCTTTGGTTGATCATTCGCCTATATTTACTTATTTGACTTGCGCACAATTAACATGTGACTTGATAGAGCTATAGAAAACCCTTACAATTCGGATTGATTCACTTCTACTTGTTATTTATCGTAAGATAATGGGCAGATGAGATTGGTGTTAATGGAATCTTCTCTTTTCAAATTCTTTACAAATGCACAGTTTGACTAGAGAAAATGAGCTGAAAGCTTCTTCTTTTCCAATTCCTCATATATGTGCCAATCGTATGAAACAATTGGCAAACTATTGGTTATGAACTCTGTTGTTATTTCAATCCCTCATGTAGGTGCTGATTGCCTTCAACAATCGGCTAATATAATCCCTCCTGTTAATGAAATCTTTTGCTTTTCAATTCCCTTCGTATATGTGCCATTAGCTCTAAAGGTAATGGAAAAATGAAATTGCTAAAGTGGATGAAATATTTTGTTTCTCAGTTATATTACATATTTATGTGCTGTTTGTCTTTAGCAATTCGCACATGAAACTTTCCATTTGTTTAATCAAATCACTTACTAAGTTTTAGGAAGTTGCAACCAAAGAGTACGACTCATTCCAGACAAATATTTCAGCTATGACGCCTAGTTTCTTGCCAAAGAACCCATAAACCTATATAACATTTCCACCGTTTAATCAAAACATTTGCTAAGTTTTTTGCAACCCAAAGATTAAGACAGATTGTCATTGTAGAAGAGCACATCGAATCTTTTGGAAAGATTTCTGCAATACAATGATTAGGACCAATTTTGGGTGTGCAAATAAAGTCCTTCTGCTGTGCAAAGTTTCTAATGGGAGGACCCAAAATTATTTGATAGGACCAATTGATGGTAAAATCATTGGCCGACTTTTGCATCAAATTATTTGCTAAGTCTACATAACCCAAAGATTAAGACAAACCTCAGGAGAATGAACGAGATCATTCCGCAGTACAGAGTTTCTAAGTGATGAAGCCATACACTATCTCATTTAATGTAAAGGGAACTACAGATATATAGAAGAAACCGTGTTCCTCGATGCCACAGTTACCGCATGTGAGCAGGAAAAATCTCTCAATACAAAATGAGTATCCATTCTAAAAACACCAGCATTGAGAAATGAGAAGACTGATAATGGCGATGGTGATCACGCTTTCTTCACCTCAGAAAAGAAGAAGAAACAAAGAATGAGACTTACTTGCTTTTTTCCGTGCAGCAGCAGCAGCTCTGAGAGCTATCGTCATCCGTCTTGGGTGGGGAATGTTGAGGGAAGAAGGTCTTAGAGGCGATGAGGAAGACCGACGGAGAGGAAGAGGGATGGTAGTGCATACAAGAAGAGAAAGATAAACCCAAAAGAAAGAGAGAGAGAGAGAGCAAGGTTAGGAAGGAAACGGAGATCGAGAAGGAGAAAGCGAAGGAAAGAAATGCGTTTCGGTGATACATACCGTATCGGAGAAGGAGCACGTAGAAATGCCGAAGAAGAAAAAGAAGCAGCAGCAGCAGCAGCAGGAGAAGAAGAGGAGGAGGAAGAAGACGGCAGCCAAGAAGGAGAGGAAATAGCAGAAAGAGGAGAAGGAGAAGGAGAAGAAGCCATGGCTACGAGAATCTGAGGTTTTAGGGGGTCAGATCGCTCAGAGACTTGGAGAAGAAGAAGCAGCAAAAATCGCTCTAAATTCTTCTCCTTCTTCTTCTCTTCTCTTCTCTTCTCTTCTTTGCTCTTCTTTGTAGCTATGGTTAGTTTCTCTTCTTCTGTTAGTTTATTCTTGTTGAGACTCTTTCAAGTTGTAGCTATGGCTCTTGCTAGCTAAGAATGTGGTGTAGCTATGGTTAGTTTCTCTTCTTCTGTTCGTTCATTCTTGTTGAGACTCTTTCAAGTTGTAGCTATGGCTCTTGCTAGCTAAGAATGTGGTTTTCTCTGTAGGATCCGGGAGAGATATGGGGATGATGATTTCCTTATGCTAGTTCGTTCTTGTTGGGACTCCTGTCGGTTGTATAGCTAATGGCTCTTTCTAGCTAAGCATGCGGTTTCTCTGTAGGATCTGAGACTCATATGGGGATGGATGATGATTCGAATGCCCATCGAATGGTTAGGTTCTCTTCTTCTGCTTCTGTTGTTACTTCATTCCTTGTTGAGACTCTAGCGTTTGTAGCTATCGGCTCTCACTTGATAAGCATGTGGTTTCTCCAAGAGGATCTGAGACCAGATATGGGGATGATGATACTTATGCCCATGATGCCGAAACAGGCAACAATTCATCGTGAAGCAGACTAAACCCTAAACCCTAAACCCTAAACTCCAAGCAATTAATCAAGATCTGGATCTGAGTGAGGGGTTCACTCAAGTGTCGAAACAACCGAGAGGCAATTTGGCTACCGGAAGGATAAAGGCATCGAGGAAGCATCTTGTCCACAGATTGACTTGAGCCAGGATTAATATGGCAATCCAAACTGCCAAGTCGAAACACGACCTCACTAAGAGCGTGAGGCCATGCACGAGCATTGAAGCGAAGGGAACAGATCCCTACCGTCAAAGCGATGAACCGCAGCATAGTGTAGGATATTTATCAAGTAGGAGAGTTTAGGGTTTAGCGTTAAACCCAACATGAAGATAGCTTCTTCTTGGTGAATCGATCATCTTTTGATAAGAAGGAAG
>JBBBWG010026823.1:0-67951 GCA_037176905.1 Azolla pinnata | reverse complement strand
TGCACCCACACATCACACATAGATTCATGCACATGCACATGCACCCACACATCACACATAGATTCATGCACATGCACCCACACATCACACATAGATTCATGCACATGCACACACACACCACACATAGATTCATGCACATGCACACACACACCACACATAGATTCATGCACATGCACACATACATCACACATAGAATCATGCACATGCACATGCACACATACATCACACATAGATTCATGCACATGCACATGCACCCACACATCACACATAGATTCATGCACATGCACATGCACCCACACATCACACATAGATTCATGCACATGCACATGCACATGCGCATGTTTACACACATCACACATAGATTCATGCACATGCACATGCACATGCACATGCACACATGCATCACACATAGATTCATGCACATGCCACATACAGGGCATACGACCACAATTGCATCGACTGCAGCGATGGAAGCGCATCAGGCGGGCATCGCTTCCGACGTTCTGGCCCGAGGAAGAGCCGCTTGCTACACTGTAATCCATTTCCCTCTTTCTCAAATCCCCATTCTCCTGTCATGTTCCGTGAAGCATTCTTTGTCTTTGTCCCGCTCATACGCCGGGTTTATACCTGCAAAACCCTCAAAAATCCTTTGTCTTTGTCTCTCGGTTTACAGGCTCGCGACAAGTTCTATGAGTGTTTAGAGAAGCAGAAGCATATCACTCCTACGGAGATCGCGTCAGTCGGATTGCTGTACCCTACAACATGTCGGAAAGCTCGAAAAGATTATGAAAAGAACTGCCGGCTTACCTGGGTATGTGCATAATTCAATGTCTATTCTTAAGGAAACGAAAGAAAACAGTTTTAGGCCTGTTTGGAAATCGTGTATATGGACGAGATCCTGATAACAGGATGATAAAGAGAAACAAGAAGAAAGAAGGCCAGTAAAATTAACTAACAACGGATTATCAACGAAAATTAAGCGAAACAACAAAATGAAGAGGAGAATTAACATCAAATTTGGACAGGTAAAACATTTCGATCGAGAGTATTGTGCAAAAAGGAGAGTCAACCGATTGCTTGATAAAGAGAACCAGCGAAGTGGTCCGATAACTCTTCCAGAGCCCTCGACTTTTAAGCACTGAAAAGGTGTGGATGCATTTGTTATACTAGCCAGAGAGTAATTCATCCTTTTATAATGCATTATCTGGTGATCGATGCATAATGTCGAAAGCATGGATTGTGAACTTAGAAAAGAGGCTTCAAAAACTTGTATACCTGTAGGGCAGTTCTCTGTACTTGCTTCTGAAAGATGTTTCTAGAAAATGTCCACCGTTTTGGATCTTTCTCTTACATGAAGATGCAGCAGAAAGAGCTATTTTTATGGCAAATTCTTTTGTGACTAAAGACATATTCATGCTAATTTTCTTCTCAAGCCTGGTTTTGGTGCACATGAAGTACACTATCAAATCATCTAATATGGCATGCCTTCGCGATTTAATATCCAAAATTTGTTTCCATTAGACCCCTTCAAGTTAATATGTTGAAAACGATTCTAATTTCAATTTCAAATGAATTTCATCTATTAATATTTCAGAGGCCGTGAGAATTTCACGAAATCTTATTTCCAAATGCACAGAATTACGCTTGAAATGTGATATTGTGGAGAGGGTGAAGGTGTGTGCAAGGAAGAAAGACCGCAAGCTATGATTGATTGGGCTAGATAGTAAGGCAGAAAGCGTAAAAGGGTCATTTTAAGACAAGTTGATGCGTCTGTAGCCTTATCAACAACCTTGAACATGCTCAAAATCGTGATTGACTTTGTCATTCATTTCTTTAGCACTAAGATTGAGCCAGCTATCCATCAATTCTAGGATGAGTTTGCCACTCCTGCAAAGAAAGTATAAAATTTGAGATGCTGCAGTTCCCTTGTGTTAGAGCTCATACATGCCTCCATAACTTATGTTCCTTGCCAGGTGACCAGGTTTGGCTTCCAAAATGTCTGTTATTGAGTCAACAGTTGTTGTCGCTATCTTGTTCCATCTTAATCTATGCATGACAAATGAGAATTTTCAGTGATGGGACAAAGGATGCTAGCGGTAATTTAGAGAGATGGGGAGTGATTGCGAGCACATGCTGTACCAAGATATGCAAAAGGAGGAAAGAGAGTTAGTGTTTAGCATGTAAGAAGTGACGCTTAGATTGATTGAGGGTCGTGTACTGTGATTAGAGATGTTAAATGGGCATAGAGAAATTTACTGCTTATCTAGAATTCTGTTGGCCACATTATGATTCTTGTTATGTTTTGATGCTCCTATATGATACATTCATGCACAAAAATCATTGATTAGAGTATCCCTTCAAACGTGTGAGAAATTAAACCCCTTTAGCATAGTCTTGTGACCGAGGTGGAGAAAAGAACAGCTGTTTTCGATGCATTTTGAGCCCAAAGATGAAACTATTTTGTGGTGGCTCTACTCCATTGTATTGTGTAATCAGATTGACTGATCCATTAAACAATTTTGTCATATAAAGCCCTTAGCTAGAACACCTATCAGTAAAACTGTCAGGACCAACATCTGCCAGCTCATGAAATCAGATATTGCCTATTTATTGCAAAATAGATTGTAATTGGGCTGTAATAGAATTCTGCTGATAAAAAAATGCCTTGCCATGGAAGAGCGGACTATCAAATATCTGCTGATTAGACCTATGAAGCATGACGATGATGATGATTGTGCACCTGAGGACTACATATGCAGCTGAAACTAATTCATCAAATAATGTTCGAGGTTCCCTCTTTTGAAAGCATCTAATGATATCATTTTCTAGATTATTGCACTTCGATATCAGTTTATGCATTCTACATTCAAATACTACTTGATGGCATTTTCTAGCTTAGACTTCGATATCAGTTTATGCATTCTAGATACATCTTCTATGTACTTGGTAGCATTTGATAGACATGTGTTAAGCAGTGGTTGGTAGATGAGTTAGTTCGAGAGGCACAATGAGAAGAAGCAACATTCTTAGGTCTACTTGTGACTTCCCTTGATCACAAGCCGAGTTAAGCTACCATTTTACAGTGGCCCTTGACCATCATCAATGGAAGCTTCTGCTGGGGAGCATAAGAAGCTTCTATCGGGAAGCTTCTTCTCGAGTATATCGAATTAACACCTGAGGATGTATGTTAGGTCTAGCATAGATGAGGACCTTCTTAATGGTAATGCATGCTTGCAATGAACATGCATGCATGCAATGCATACATGCAATGGACATGCATGCATACACACACATGCATACAATACATGGACTCTTCACAAAATGAACATTCCTTCTTCTTGGTCACAAAATGGACATTTCTTCCTCTTCTTCACAAAATGGACATTTCTTCTTCTTCTTCTTCTTCACAAAATGGACATTTCTTCTTCTTCTTCACAAAATGGACATTTCTTCCTCTTCTTCACAAAATGGACATTTCTTCTTCTTCTTCTTCCCAAAATGGACATTTCTTCTCCTTCTTCTTCACAAAATGGACATTTCTTCTTCTTCTTCTTCTTCTTCTTCTTCACAAAACATTTGGACATTTCTTCTTCTTCTTCTTCTTCACAAAATGGACATTTCTTGCTCTTCTTCTTCTTCACAAAATGGACATTTCTTGCTCTTCTACTTCACAAAATGGACATTTCTTGCTCTTCTACTTCTTCACAAAATGGACATTTCTTCCTCTTCTTCTTCTTCACAAAATGGACATTTCTTCTTCTTCTTCTTCTTCTTCTTCTTCTTCTTCACAAAACGAACATTTCCTCTTCTTCTTCTTCTTCTTCTTCACAAAACGAACATTTCTTCTTCTTCTTCACAAAATGGATCTTCTTCTTCTTCACAAAACGAACACTTCTTCTTCTTCTTCTTCTTCTTCTTCTTCAGAGAAGCAGATATCCCCTTCTCTGATTCGAAACCCATCTCTGCGTGCCATCCATGGCGCCCTGCGAAGCTCTGCTCAACGGCAACAACAGCAACCGCAACCGCAACAGCAACAAGCAGCATAACCATGTCAAGAAGCAGAATGCGGCTGCTTCCTTCCCCACTTCTTGCTCCTCTTCTTCCGCACCTCTGCCATTACTTCTCCGCTTGCTTCTTCTCCTTCTCCTCCTTCTTGCCATGGCGGGCATCTCCTCATACCTCGCCTGTTTCTTCCCCAAGGATTCAAGACAAGAGAACCATAGCCAAGCAAGATCGGGCTTGCCTGCATCTGGCCCAACCCTCGAGGCACACCTGAGAGCAAACGATGCGCCATCATCATCATCATCATCATCATCACCACGGTCAAAAACCGATAACGGGTCTTGGAAGAATCCATGGCATAGAGATATGAAAGCCGTGAAAGCTGCAGGCATTGCTCCTCAGATGCAGTTCGGGGCGGAGTACAAGGGGCTTTGGCCCGAGTTCCGGGCAATGGTGGACGACTGGGTGAAGAGGAAGCAGCAGAAGCACCGCCATAGCCAGCAGCATCATCACCATGTTTTGGACTCCCTCCTGCGCTCGATCAAGGGCCCCATCGACAGGCACGACATCGACAGGGGCCACGGAAGCATCATCGATCCAGGCCATCGCTACGCCTCCTGCGCAGTCGTGGGGAACAGCGGCATCTTGCTCAACAAGCAAGCGAGCCATGGCGCCCTGATCGACAGCCACGAAGCAGTCTTCCGCCTCAACAACGCCATCACCGCGGGCTTCGAAGCCCGCGTCGGATCGAAGACCACCATAGCCTTCATCAACAGCAACATCCTGCAGAGCTGCTCGCGCCGCCGCTACCGCTGCTCCTGCCGCCCTTACGGCCCCGACGTCGCCATCGTCCTCTACATCTGCCAATTGGTCCACCTCATGGATGTGGTGTATTGCTCGTCGATGCTCGAGGGCAGCGCCGCGATCGTGGTCACCGATCCTCGCTTCGATTCCTTCTGCTCTCGGGTCGCGAAGTACTACTCGATTCGGGGCTTCATGAATGCTCATCAGCAGGATGAATCCGATGCTCATCAGCAGGATGAATCCGATGCTCATCATCAGGATGAATCCGATGCTCATCAGCATGATGAATCCGATGCCCATCAGCAGGGTGAATCCGATGCTCATCAGCATGATGAATCCGATGCCCATCAGCATCCTCGGATTCATCGTGCTGGAGAATGGGCGAGTGCCCACGATGGCCCTCTCTTCCACTACTCTTCGGGTTTCCAAGCTGTCATGCTTGCCCTCGGCATATGCGAGAATGTGAGCCTCTTCGGGTTCGGGAAAGCTCCGGGTGCTAAGCACCATTACCACACCAATCAGGCCTCCGAGCTCCACCTTCACGACTATGGAGCCGAGCATCGATTCTACCATGACTTGGTTCATAACAGGTCGTCCCTCGCACCTTTCCTCTTCCAGACCAACTTTACATTGCCCCTTGTGCAACTGTACGTGTAGAATTTGATTGTGTGAGTGTTGGAACCGAGGCAAGCTATCTATCTATACATACATACATTCATTCATTCATGTGATTTTGAGTGTGATGGAAACGGAGCTATCAATATCTATACACGCTGAATTCATGGTTCTTTGTATACCTGTAATAGCCTGCTGGAAGCAAGCTGCTGCAGGCAGCTAGCTAGCTATGCATGCATACATTCATACACTCATGTGGTTTTGAGTGTGATGGAAACCGAGCTATCTATATCTATACACACTGAATTCATGGCTCTTTGTATATCTGTAATAGCCACCTGGAAGTGAGAATTCTTGTGCAACTGTACTACGTGTAAAATTGGATTTGAACTGAGACAAGAGGCTGCATTTTATGCAGGCAGCTATACTATACGTGCATATATGCATGTAATTTTGATTGGGATGGAACTGAACGATCTTTACACGGTTGAATTCAATGCTCTTGCTTGAATGAGGGGATTAGATGGCTCTATCTGATGCTGGATAAGTTTCTGCAGAAGAAAATATCAAATTATTTAAGATGGTCATTCAGTTCTCAAGCCAAGATTAGCATGAGAAGTGATTCTGGTTCAGGGCAACACCATTGTTGTACCAAGCCAGTTTAACAATTCACGCAGCTCATCGACAAACGAATTTAATGCCGCGGACCTACCTTCCACAAATTTGACACAACAAATTCTCCAACTTTAATATGATCCTCATGTTGATTTTACTACTGCTTGGTGTACAATCAATGAGGATAGTTCAAAGACAATGAATCAAAATGCACCACAATTCAACGCAAACGTACAATTTATTGCAGACACTCACCGAACGAAGGCACTTCATCACCTGGTGGTTGTGTACATAAAGAACTCGACTAAAACATAAGAACGCAGAGTTCGCAAAAGCGGTAACTTCAATTGTAAATTTGTGTGAATTCTACTCCTGGTTAAAACCACTCAATAAATTATGTCTATGAAAAAAATGGACACCAATTCCACGTTGAATGAGATCTAATATGGCGGTCCTACTTCTATAAGCTACACTCATCCTCGTTTAGGATGGAGTGCAGACATTTTTCGATTGATTTTGCGCCTCAATATAACAGGATCAAGAGAGGAGGATTGTGTGTTTTGCACAAAAGCAGCAGCGACAACAATCATAACATTTGTCTATGATTTAGAGTCGGTTCCCATGGCCATCAAGAACTCACCCTCACATACAACCTCTCCCCCAACATAGGCTTTGCCTTCCATTTTAGCTATTCCAAACCGCCTTTGGAGCTTCACCAGGTTCATCCGCATAACCAATGTATCCCCAGCGATCACCGGCTTCCTAAACCGCACCTTGTCTACTCCAGCAAAGAAGAAGTTGTCTTTCGAACCGCCGACTTCTGGCTGCAACATCACAATACCTCCAACTTGTGCCATTGCCTACAACCATCTCAATGCAAACTTTGGCTCAAAATGTTATCCAGAGTTTTCTATCCGTTACATAATGAATATAATCTAATTGCTGATGTTGTACTATGCACATGATTTCATCTGCTTTATTTGTTGCATTGGATTGTACAACTTTCACAAGGATATAGCCGACCTAGTTCCGTGTAGCATGCAGATAGAACTTATCTGCTTTATATATGCTCTAGATTGTGCAATTCCCATTTTGCTAGCATTGTATCATGCACATAATTTCACATGCTTTATATGTTACTGATTCAGGTAGCATTTAATTGAATACTATATTTCCGAGGGACATAACCAATTCTCATGTGCTTCTCCTTCGGTTTGATATGGATCTATCATCATTTTGCAGCACTAGGCGGTTGGAACTACACAAACGTTCATGCACATGCATTTGTTTCATATCAATATATACATATCCAGCGCTTTGTAAACCATGCCATATTCCACCTATGACATTATCAACATACAAAAACGCACCTAGAACGTTTAATGGTTTCGTTACCTCAATCATCAGAACGCCTGGCATGATTGGCCTCTCAGGGAAGTGTCCAGGGAAGAAATTATCATTGATAGTAACATTCTTTATTCCAACTGCAGATTCACCAGGAGTGAGTTCTATTACCCGATCCACTAAAAGAAAGGGGAATCTGCATGCAATACAATAATTTTATAATTCAATAATTAACAATCTGGGTTGACAAAAGGTGAGCAGAGAAATACCTATGTGGAAGAATATCACGAATCTGATTGATGTCAAGAACTGTAGGAAAAGCTGGATAACCTATACAATAATAAAAGGAAACCAAAAACTCTCATCTGCTGCTCTCAGTGTGTCCATCAGTTATCACTTGTTGCAGAAGACTTCGTATGCATTGTAAAAACAGTTTGATGCCAATAGTCACTTGCCATGGATGTTATCAACGCATAGTGCAATGTGCCTACAGCTTGAATCCTTTGAGAAGCAAACATATAAGGAACCTTTGTAAACAGGAAACACGAACAATTCATTCGCATGACACAGTACAGTGGAGATAGCATGTTAATTATGGCCAGTGAAACCCTAAATGCTTGCTACATGATATGAAATCTTCTTCAAGCTTCGACAAACTGTGGATCTGATGTGCCTACACCTCAAAGCATTAAAACCTGCAGACACTAATAGAATCTTTATAAGTTCTTCCAGGAGGAGCTGGAAACAGCAAACGGCAAGTGATACAAGCATCGCATGGTAATTATGGCCTATGAAACCCTAAATGCTTCCTGCTATATGATGTATTAGATTGTTCAAGGAGGAGCTGAGAACAGGAAAGAGCAACAGTTCACACGACACTGTTGCGAAACAGGCATCGCATAGTAATCATAGCCTATGAAGCTTTCAAATGCTTGCTGTGATAGGGTGCAAAGTAGAGAAACCCCAACAAAGCTAAACTACGATGATCCAACAAATGAATGAACAAGAATCGCCTGCAAACCATGATAATGCACCCTAAAAAACTGTCAGACAGCAGAATTACAAATAGAAACAGATGCATGGATAAGAACAAGATCAAGCTTGTGAATCTTGATTGAAGCCCTGAAATTAGTACAGAGCAGCAACAATCAAAACGGAAAAAACGAAGAGAAACGGCAACGCGTTGAGAAGCATACGCTTTTCGATGGGGATCTCCACAATGTCCTCGGGGGAGGAGGACGCCACAGCTTCTGCAGACGCAACATCCACGGAGGCATGGACCGAGATTCCCATCTTCTTCCCACGAGAAGGAAGGAGACGAGGGCGGCGGATCTGGCGATGGCTATGGAGGGAAACAAGTCGAGAGGAGCTTCCAGCAGCAAGGAAGCCCTGCTGCTGGCTTGTGGCGATCGTCTGGTTGAGGGTCCAGGGAGAAGAGAGATGGGAGGAGGGAATGGTGAAGTGGGCAGAGCAGGAAACCGCGGAAGCTGCCATAGCTCCTCTGCTTGAGGGAAAGCTCTTCTCTTCTCTTCTCTTCTCTTCTCTTCTCTGCTCTGCTCTGCTCTCTTCCTCTGTATCTCTGTGTCTTCTTCTTCTTCTTTAAGGAAGGGAACAGAGCTCCACCATTCTTCTGTGTTATTACAAAAATAGCCTTCTCCTTCTGTAGAAGAAGAAGAAGAAAAAAAAAAGGAAGAAAGAAGAGGAAATGCATGACTTGTGCTAGTTGCTCATGAAAGGTGTAAAAAAAGGTTCAAAGAAACTCTTGTGCAAATCAAGTACTTGGAAGTTTGGTTTAATGATTTGGATCACAGAACTGAACTATGCAAATCAAGTACCTCAAGCCTGGTTAAAGATTTAGATCACAGAGCTAAACCAAGTACCTGAAGTCGGGTTAAAGCTTCGGATCCTAGAACTGAACTCTGCAAATTGAGAGTCTCCTTAGTAACAAGCCAATCATGCATGAGACATAGCCCGAGTCTGCATACTCACAATTGCCAGTAGTCTGAAGCACCCTTGGAAGCTTTGCAGATCTTCATCGAGCTTCCGTCGAATGAGTACTCGTATCAGATGGCTTGAAAGACCAACACTTCTTATCGACTTCGTACTCACATCCGATGGCTTGAGAGACCAGCTTCTTTCTTTCTCACTTGCCTTCTCAAAGTCCTCGGCAAACCACTTTGATGCTCAGCTGCACAAACCATTTGACTCCATGAAACATGGCCTTCCGATCAAGGCCTTTTGGTCTTATGGGAGAAAGGGTATGCCTGCAATATACCCCACAAACAACCGAAACCAATCACTCTTTGTTTGTTTGGGGTTTCTTGAGCTATCGAAGACGAGACCTAAACAAAACCAATCTTGTAGTAGCATCACATGGCATTGCCAACTGTAGCCTGTCACAAGCGATGAGAAAAACCTACTCATCTCGGAGATCGGAGAGGTCTCCAACACGACGGTTTGCTTGCTAGCTCAACAAGCAGTGCTGCAGGATTAACATAGGCAACAATCAGTTGATTCTATATACGATAAGAGAAATCCGCTTGTTAGAAAGTGCTAAGTTACGGGGCATATTATCCGAATCGATACCAGTAAACAGAAATATTTCTAGAGAGATCCAGAGACACAACAAATCAAATGCATCTACGGTAGGAGATAACGCCATTGCCTGATTTTGAAATTGTTCAGCATCAAAACTCAATTCTTGGACAAATACATGGGCACTGCCCTACACAACAAGGGTAGCTTCATTTCAACCATTCTTCTCATCTGTAAAGTGCCATAACAAGACCTTGCAATGAAGCACCCAAAGTGGATGATCTTATCAACAATATGAAAAGAACATATGAACCAGCTTTTTTGCAAAAGAGAACTGCGGACACATTACCTTCATCTCATACATGTGGTGGTGAAAACTTATGCAGGGCTCCAACGCCTGAACAAAATGCATGTCAATGTTGCATTCATTATAAAAATAACTCTTTTTTTCTTCACAATGATTGCACTAATGCTGGATGGCTATAACCTTTCTTTCCTTCTCCCCGAATTGAAGCTGCAAACGATCGCACTTGCCGCTAAGGAATGCTTTAAAGAATAGTCTGGAGGAAAACTGTCCTTGCATTCTATTTATCATGGCACATACTCCGATGCACTCAAGTATTCCCCATGTTCTTCAAAATAATTTATAAGGCGCTTAAGAAACCGGTCACTACTAACAGTTTCTGTATCACATACAAGACAACAATGCCGTCGAGCTCGTGTGACAGCCACATTCATTCGCCGTTCGTCGCTTAAAAATCCAACCTGCAACAAGGAAAAACCAGTAGATATAAATTATAATATCGCTGCTTTCTCATGGCTTGTAACAATATGTTTTATAGACAAAAGTCGAACAAGATTCAAGCATCATGTAAAACCGAGTAATCGCACAGGACCTGGTACACAAAAAGACAAATCTTATAGCACACTGCAATATTTCACAACTTCATACCTCTTGCTTACTATTGGACCTCACCATCGAGATAACAATAGCTTCTTTTTCTCTACCTTGAAACCCATCTACTGTACTTATCTCAATGTCAAGCAGATTCTTTTCCTCTCCCCTCATTATTTTTAGCAATGCTACCTGAAGGAATAATCAAATAGACACATTAGGAGCATTTATCTTCACCACTCAAGCCAAACATCCACATTTCAGTTTCCATGAATATTTTTTATGTTGAAGAGTGAATCTACCTGGGCAGAATATGGTGTAATTATTCCAATGTCTCGTGGTTGAATCCCACCCTCCACGAGCCTCTTCACATGTTCTAAAGAAACCTTTGCCTCTCCCTCATTCATAGTGCTGTCTTCATCATCCTTTTTCTCTTCCATATCACACCTGAAAAACAGAATTGAGCCAAAAGAAGTTCAACAATATAGATATTGAATCAAATCGTCTTCAATAATAATCATATGTCAAAATTTGTGCAGAGTACCCAGCAGTGTCGATCATGACTAGGACAGCTTCTGTGGTTGATGATTGCTTGACACCTTCCATATCTAAAAGGCAATGATTTGCAACACTTTCATGAGCTTCAAGCTGTGTAGAAAAAAGGAGAAAAAGTGTTTAATCTACACTAGAGACGCATGGAAGACATTTCACAACATCAAAAAAGCTGAGAAAGCAAATGTGCATATATTTTCCAGAACACCTTGCTATCATACATCTCACGGGAAGACCAATCCATGATGAAGCTATTCATCCTATACTGGATAGTCAGCATTGAGGTGACTACATCTCCATGCATTTCCCAGAGCCGTGCAAACAAGGTTTTACCCAGGCCCTTCCTGTCTGCATCAACACTTTGAACAGTTGGTGCAAGTTGAAGGTGATCACCAGCCAAAATGCATTTACGTCCCTGCACAACATATATTTCCAAGCTTATTGCAAAACTAATAACTAGAGAACTTCAAATTACATTATACTACCTTTAATATTGCCATCCAACAAGCAACCTCCAAAGCTTGAGCAGCTTCATCAATTATCACAACATCAAAGGAAACATCTTTTAGTTGGTGAGACAGCGAACCAGTCAATGTCGATAAAATAACATCAGCATCCTTAATCACATCTGAAACAGCTTGCTGTTGTCGCTGTCGTTCTTCCTTGGCTAGCTTACGTAGCTCTCGGCGTATGTCACCTCTACTCTTCTTATCTTTTGCTTTCAAAAGTGTAACATTAAGTGCCTGTGTTGATTGGATTACAATTTTAGAGTTTGTAGTATAGAACTTTCAAAACCCTTCGAATCTCTTATCTGGAAACCAATATTTCTAGATTGTATTCATAAACTAATGCATTGGACTCGGTTAATATTTCTATCTAGCAGGTCCCAGGGGCCAGGACTCATGAATCAGTTCTTTAATGATCTGAAATGTGGAAATGCTGCACAATGAAATAAAATAGAGCACAGGACAAATACACAGCAGTCAGTTTGTGAATCACAGATGCCAAAATATGACCTTTTTCATTCTTCAGACTCACGTCATCATGCAGGTACAAGGAAGTGGGTAGTTAGTTAATATTGTGATAAATAGCAATTAACCAAAACAGTGATAAAAAAAGATCATCCACAATCTATCACCTTCATCTCCTTCCTGACATCATTTGCCAGAGCACTGTTGTCTGCCTTCATGACCTAGTACATACAAGAAGTGTGATTAGTTCCAGCACTTAAGACCGCAAAGGTTCGAACTGAACAAACACATACTCAAGTTTTACAAAAAACTAGAATTGGTCAGAACACCTCACTGTCATCATTACAAACCAAAAAATACCCATCAACTATATACAGCTTGCCTAAATCCCAGCAGTGCTGACTAGAACCTTACTTTTAAGATTCATAGCTGCCCATTAATATGTTCTCAGCCTTTGCTTATACTTCTCAAAGGATACCTTTTACTATGAGTTACTCGCACAAACACTCTTACGTACCTGTGCATCAAGTGCCTTTTCTAGTACTTGTGGAAGAAGCCGTGCAGGATGACCCATTCGAACTATTTTTAACCTGCATCGATGCAGATGATATGAGATTTAAAAATGCGGTTGGCTGCACAATACACATAGTATTTCTCAAAAGAAAGAACGACTATGTTCATGCCTTTTGACAGTGACCAAACTGGCCTATGAGACCTTATGTGATATCTAGTTCATATAAAATGAAAAGATCATTGAGCTGACTAGAGATTAAAAACAAAATGTAATCAAACATGTAATGGGATGGAGCAAGGAAGTGGGTGTACTTGTATGCTGATAAACGTTCCACAATATTATCCACTGCAATATTGGAAGCAGCGCAGGCAAGCACCTTATGTCCACGCTTTACCTCCTGTAGTATGATCTCGACAACGGCAGTCGTCTTACCAGTTCCAGGTGGACCATGCAAGAGCATGAAATGATTGCAACTAAGAGCTTTTCCCACAGCTTTTCTCTGCATATTTTTGTGCTATTTAGAATAAAGAGAACAAATCTCATGACCACTATAACTAGTACAACAGCCTCAAACCTGAGACTCATCAAGGCATTTATTGAAAGCAGTATAGGTTGGACTGTTCTTCGAAAACAAAGGGGGATTTGCACCGAAAAGAACGGACACTAAATCAGATGCCGGTCCTGTCTGTACACCTTTGCTTAGTGTGATCAACGTTTCCTTCATTCTCTTGTACGTTACCTTGAAAGAAAACAAGGGTTATTCTTCTTTCCTTGCAATATACCTGTGGACAGCTCACCTTTGGATTGTTTTACTACCTCATTTGCAACTTTTTCAAGTCTAAGAGGAGAACTTAGACCATCTTCAGGTACATCCTCCACAGCAACTATGATTGAAGCATCCTAATAAACCATTTCCGTCTTATGATTATACAAAAAGCTGTGTTAAGACATCAACAGTAGAATGTAACTAACTGACCTTCACACGATAAACAATGCCCTGACCCAGGGGAGCACTGCTAGATTCTGCTTTGTTTGGTTTCAGAATTACTACATCATGAGGCCCGAACTGCATAGTTAACCATCCAGAATTAAATGTCATTTTACATGCATTTCAACGGAAGTTACATTTTCAAGGTTTCATATTCTAACCTTGTGTGGAGGAAGTATTTCCCCTTTATTGGATTGCAATTCCAGTAAGGTCTTACCCAAAAGTCCTGTCTAAAGAAATACAAACCTTAGTAGGGTTCCTACATTAGACTTGAATACTCTTTACAGGATGGTTCTAAATTATGGAAACCTGAATATCTGCACATTTGAGATTTAAAATAGCAGCGCCTCGTTTCTGTGAGAGTTGTGTGTTTGTGGCTGTGATGGAATCAAGAGATGCTGCAATTTCTGCCTCCTGTAGAAATAATATTTTTTGTATTACTTCAAATATGACAGTGCGAGATTATAACTCCAGGATTCATCAAATTCAAAACATTCAAAATAAAAGCCCCCTTCAAAGTCTTTCGTGTTTGTCGAGAAGTGTTGTTCTATGTAATACAGGTAAGAATAGACTATGCATCTATTGTACTGCACATACATGCACGCAAACCTTCCCTTTATGTCAGATACTCCACAACATGATAAGCAAGCAGCTTGAGAATTTTCGGAAAATATAAATTTATTTTTTCCATAACCTCCGAAAACCTAGTTTCAGCCTGTGTGGAATTTAGCTTGAGAGAATTGTGCTGCATAGACCCCCTCCATCCTTCCCAGGCCCCTAATTCAGCCATGGTGCAGTATCCCACACTATCCTCTACAATTGTTTTTATTTACTTGAATGACTTTGATGCATAAAGTCCACCAAAAAATGCCCCACACGTTATCCCAAATTAAGGATTTTGTTAGCACAGCCCCTTGATGGAAAGATGGATGGTGGTCAAGATTTCCAACTTCAAACTCCACATTTATCTAGGGCCACCTGTAATGAGTCTCTATGCTAGCTCTTACATGGATGCCAATGAGCTTTCAACCACGAAGGTCACGGTGGTCATATCCACATTTGAGTGAACGATGATTATTTGGCCAAGTAAAGAACTTGGCGACCTACACATGATGATGTCAGGTATTTCTCGTGCATATCATAAAGATTGTCTGTCTTGAATCAGTTGATTCTGATCCACGAGATGTAGCAAAACATTGTGTGGCACAATACCTCTTTTTCTGTTCTGGAATACATGTATCTGTGAGCATCCACAGTTAGCTTACTAGAATATGTTTCTATATTCCGATCCAAGCGCTGTAGCAAACATTGTGTCACAAGACATTTTCTTCTCTTATGCTGTAAGTGTATCTGTGACTGCTCACAGCGAGCTTACCAGCATATGTCTTGGATATCTCCGAAAGTTTTATTCTGATCCACGAATTCTCCCGAACATTGTATGCCACAATCACTTAGCACTTGGTCCTCGTCCCAGTTGCATCAGCATCCACCTCCTTGACATAGGCCTTTGGCAGCCGTTGCTTAATTTTCCTTTCTTTCATTCCTAGATATATCATTCGACCATATATCAATGTTTGTTGTGATTCTCACATTTCTCACCCTGCAATATGGAATGGGATAGAGACGTTCCCGACGATTCGGTGTTTCAGATTTTCCAAGGTCATGAAATGATGAGGTCGGCAGGTTGCGAATAAAGGCGATCAAGCAGGCAGGCACACAAAAGCATATACAGATTCGTATGAGAACACATAAACGCAGCGATACACGTATCAGGATACATACGTGCATGTGTATACGCGCGCGCGTGTGTCTATGTGTGTAAAGAAAGAGAGTACCTTCTCGAGATCGATCAATGGCAGCATTGTGCTCACGAAACGCTCCAAGGTCATGGGCATAGTTGAAGAAGACGAAGACGAGGAAGAAGAAGAAGACGACGATGACGATGACGATGACGATGACGACGACGACGAAGAAGAAGAAGAAGAAGAAGAAGGAACGGCGCCTCGTTTCTGCTTCGCATTCTCCTTGGAGGACGCCATAGCCTGCATTGCTTGTTACCTGCGCTGCGAAAAACTGAGGTTTTTTATGTGAGGCGCATGTGTGCATAGATTACATACATACACATACATGCACATGCATGCATACATACGCATGCAACACAAACGCATGCATGCATACACCAGAGCATGCATGCATGCATGCATACACATCACACGCACACGAGGCATGCATACATGCGCAAACACATGAATACAGACAGATGCATACAATGCGCAACGCATGCATGCATGCATACACATCACACGCACATGAGGCATGCATACATGCGCAAACACATGAATACAGACAGATGCATACAATGCGCAACGCATGCATGCATGCACATATGCGGCACAAGATGCATGCATGCATGCACATATGCGGCACAAGATGCATGCATGCATGCACATGCGGCACAAGATGCATGCATGCATGCACATGCGGCACAAGATACATGCCTACATGCGCATGCAATACATGCATGTACATGGCTCGTATTGTAATGCATGCATGCATGCATGCACATGCGGCACAAGATACATGCATACGTGCGCATGCAACACATGCATGTGCATTGCATGCATTGTGATGCATGCATGAAAAAGCACATGCGGCACAAGATACATGCATACGTGCGCATGCAATGCATGCATGCACGTGTATGCATGCACAAACGCATGCATGCACGTGTATGCATGCACAAACGCTTGCATGCGCACACATACACACACAAAAGCACGCATACATGCATGATCCACATGCACACACATCCATACCTACACACACACAAACGCATCCATACATGCATGATACACATGCACGCAGATCGCATGCATACATACATGCACAAAAGCATGCATACCCTCCATGCAGCATACATACATGATCCACATACACCCATGATCACATGCATACGTGCACGCGACACATACATACACAGCCGGATACACATCCATACACAGAAGAATACATGCATATAGATACGTACACACACATGCACAAACGCATGCAGGCATACGCATACGCATCCATACACGCGACGAATACATGCATACAGATACGTACGGCACAAAACCCATGCATGCATGCACATACAGCACAAAACCCATGCATGCATGCACATGCAATGCAATGCATGCATTGCATTTGGAACCATGCATACAATGGTACAGATGGTATGCGATGGTGCAAAATTCATGTGGCTTGATCTTCAGTGCATCTCCGAATGCCCACTGATCGAGCGCTGGCTTTAGCAAAGTGCTCACATTTGTAAGCATTCGCGAACGCGTAAATTCACGATCTCTTCTTTTGGATGGTGTCGGATAGTGCGGTTTTTTCCCGCATTGCTTGCATGAGATTGAGGGACGATTCCAACGCCCAACCGCACCAGACTCTTGAAAAGCTGGGATTCTGGGGGCTCGAACCGAAGACCCCGCGCCCAGACGCCACATGGGTGTGCTCTTTGATCCTCCGAAACCTTGATCTGAATGGCTCAGCTTCGCCCGTATCTGAGATTCTGTCGAGCCCAGATTCGGTTTTAAAAAATCCGACCCCTCCCGCTCCCTCCCTGCTTTGTTCCTTTCTCCATGCTCTGTCAAGATGCTTCCCGACAAATCCTAAAGATCGGTAATCTCGGTGGCTCTTTTTTCCTACTAGTCAAGTGTGTAACGGCCGAAACAGGCCTCATTGGATGGTGCAATTTCGGGGCACGGCTTCCGTCGTTCCGACTGGAGGCTGGTAAGCCTGATCTGCTGGAGCTTGTTGCGGATTCGAGAACGTATATGCAGCTGTCGACACCAATAGAGAGAGCTGGTCAGATTCCAGAGCTGGGGCGGCTATGGGTCTGAACATACGAGGCGTTGATTGGAACATATGTCAGTGGGGCTAACTGATACCACTCCAGTTGGTTCGTTCCGATCGATCAAGAGAGTCGCTCCGCCTTATCAACCAGGGTTTGTCCGATCGAGTCGACCGATCGATCAAAGGCATGTCGCTCTGCCTTATCGATCGGGGGTTGTTCAGATCGATGTGCGTTATCGATCGAGGGGGGGGGGGCTTGTTCGATCGACTCGATCGATCGATCAAGGCGAGCTGCTATGCCCTTACATCCATCAATCTGGGGTTTGTTCTCGATCGATCGATCAGGGAAGTCGCTTCGATCGGGGTTTGTTCAGTCGATCCGATCGATCAGGCGAGTCGCTTCGATCGGGGTCTGTTCAGTCGATCCGATCGATCAGGCGAGTCGCTTCGACCAGGGGCTTGTTCATTCGGCTAAATCGATCGATCGATCGAAGAACTGATTGCAATATCGCACCGATCGGCCAATCAAGCGACTGCGTTATATCATCGGGTTCGATCGATCGATCCCAGACAAGGTTCGACCTGCGATTCACAAATCGAGAATCAGAAGATCCAAGTGGACTAGTTAGTACACAAGTAGTGATCAGGCGAGTCGCTTCGATCGGGGTCTGTTCAGTTGATCCGATCGATCAGGCGAGTCGCTTCGACCAGGGGCTTGTTCGTTCGGCTGAATCGATCGATCGATCGAAGAACTGATTGCAATATCGCACCGATCGGCCAATCAAGCGACTGCGTTATATCATCGGGTTCGATCGATCGATCCCAGACAAGGTTTCGACCTGCGATTAACAAATCGAGAATCAGAAGATCCAAGTGGACTAGTTAGTACACAAGTAGTGACTTTGAGAGCAAGGTGTGGAGGTCCATTACTTGTTGTTCTATAATACCTTCTTGCCCCACTACTCCTCTACTACTAACTACTACTACTTCTACAATACTACTAGTACTAGTCCTAGTACTAGTTAACACTTTGACTCTTTTGTGTCTTTGATCCACTGTTGTTTTGCTCTCTAATCTTCTTCTTCTTCTTCTTCTTCTTCTTTCTGCTTCTTCTTCTTCTTCTTCTTTCTGCTTCTTCTTCTTCTTCAATCTCTGACATATCCATCATATCTGTCTTCTTCTTCTTCTTCTTCTTCCTCATTCATTTACTCATGTGTGTACTCAATTCCACGCCTTCTCCTCCATTTGCTCTTGATTTGGGCGCCCCTGCTTCTCATCATTCGCCCCTCATAATTACTGCCTCCTAATCACCTCTCTTAATCAGCGGCGGAGTGGATGATTGATGATCAGAGCCTAATCATTCTCGTTATTATTGCCTATTCTCAACCTATAGCTCTCCGCATTGAATTAACGACTGATTGGTTGATTGGTTAATGATCGACGCTGCTCCCTAATCACCTCCTCCGCTCATAATTCAATGCGGCTCCGCCTCTCCTTAATCATTTCCTAATTATAAGCTGCCACGATTAGATCTAGATTCTATGTGTGCATTGTGTAGATCCGTCACATCTAATCACGCCAGAATGATAGCACAATCATAATTTCTGCCCCCATACATTGTGCGAGGAATTAATTCCAGTAGATCCTACATGTACGTGCTTTCTGTAGCGCTGATGAATCCGTGGGCTAGTCCTATCATCTCAGATTTCAATCTTCGGCGGAGATAATTTTTTTGCTTAGC
Source organism: Azolla pinnata (assembly GCA_037176905.1). NCBI lineage: Eukaryota > Viridiplantae > Streptophyta > Polypodiopsida > Salviniales > Salviniaceae > Azolla > Azolla pinnata. Next base: position 48,535 of record JBBBWG010026823.1, on the reverse strand, counting down.
TGCAGACAGTTATGATTGATCTATCTCAACCCCCCTTTCCCAGAATGCATCTTCAATTAATACGAAAGGGTTTATTTACATGGTCTGATAATCTGATGGTCTTTTTGATCCGCAATCTTAGGTAATTGTAGCTGCTAATTAGCCGCTAAGCATGCTGTTTTGATCCTCTAATTCCCTAGAATCTTCGGTAATCAACCTCTAAACATGCTGTTTTGATCCTCTTCCATCGAATCATTGGTGATTATTAGCCGCTAAGCATATACTGTTTTGATCCTCTTCCATAGATATCTTACTGGTAAATTGTAGCTGGTAATCAACCGCTAAACATGCTGCTTTGATACTCTTCCATAGATTCATCTCAGGGAATTATAATAGCTGCTAAATTAGCTGCCAAGCATGTTGTTTTTGATCCTCTTCCATACAATCTTAGGTAATTGTAGCTGCTAGTTACCCACTGATCATACTGTTTTGTAGAATCTTAGGTAGTTTTAGCTGGTAATTAGCCGCTAAACATGGGGAAAATCCGTTTCAAGCTCTCACATTGGCTCCATAGCCCTACTAGTAAGATCAATCACCATCATCCGCAAGCTAATCTTAATACAGATAGAATCGGAGAGGATTATAATGATATTAGTAAGACATCCGATCCTCATCACGCTAATCGCGCCACTAATCCCACGTTATCTCCGCTCAACACCGACATTGCGTCGGTTTCATCATCATCAGCAGCCCCAATCAGCAGCCCTGACCTAGCGCTACTTCTCATTTATAACCAGCCTAGGATGTCATTAGCAGGCCCTAATCCTTCCTTAATCCCTCCGAATCCCCTTAATGGTCTTACTAATCCAGAGCTCGCCGATGCCACCGGATCTACTAATTATCACCAATTAGATCTCGCTAGCAATATGGAATCTGATTACGCCCCCAGTACCAGCTTCAGTTACAGCGTCACAGATATGGCTAGATCGGATCAGGAGGAGGAGGAGGAGGATCATCAGAACATGCAGAAGGGGCAGGTTGTAATGAAATCAAGCAATGCAGCAGCCTTTGATGTGAGAGAATTGGAGAGGAGATTAAGAGCCCTTGTTAATGACAGTGATTATGGGGTCAAGCTGCACCGTGATGATTTCCCTGACGCTAAATCAGGTGCTAATTATGATGATCACCATAGCCTTGATCTCGTGTCAGATCCGGATCATCATCATCATCATCAGCTGATTCCTAGTACTCCTGCAGACGATGATTATCGCATCGTTGCTCCTGCGAAACACCTTAATCACCCATCAGCTCGTGCTAATTACCGTGTGATCAAGCAGGCAGGTAGGCACTCGTTGGATTGCGCTCATGCTAATTTGTAGTTCTCTGATCAGTAATTATCCACACAATGCTGCTGCAGATATCGATCGCGAGGCGGCCGCGGATGATGAATCGTGCACTCGATCGTTCGATCGGCGACTAATCGATGATCACGGGTCCACTAATTACGATTCGCGCTCCACGATCTCTACCTCAGGAAGCTCGGATCGAGCGCCGCCGGCGATCATAATCGGCGCCATCAACGACGATGCGATCGCGATTGATGCGGCGATCGATCGCAACTTATGCGGCAGCAGCGATTCGATCGATGCAGCTGAGCAACAATCACGCAGCGTGAAACATCGATCGAGGGCCGATCGCAACGGTCGTAATTATGGTTCGAGGGCCAAATTATGCAGCACGATCGACGACGGCGACGATGGGGACGATCCGATTAGATCTGCGATACTGAGGGAATTCATATTGTCTCGGAACATCGGTGGGATCATCCGGCAGCCTGCAGACTATTGCAGCGCTGCACCTGCAGCAGCTAATTGTGGCTTGGGTGATGATCAGAATTCAACGCATTATGATCATCCTGACAGAATTAGCGAGGAAGTGATGAGATATCTCAAGAATAGCAGCAGCAATTATCCGCACAATAGCCCTATCATACCACCCACCGATCATCATCAGATCAGCACGCCCGGGGCATCAATGATCGGCGGGATGCAGATCCTCGGCGACGGCGATCGATCTGCAGATCGCGCCGATTCCGCGAATCGCGATAAGGATCTCGATAAGGATCTCGGTGCCGGATCCGCGCTGATCCGCGGCCCAGATCATGCCGATGATGCGATCGCATCGATTAGTCCTCCCGATCGTGCGGCTACCGGCAATCTCGGATCGGCGGGTGCGGCCGATCGACTCGCGAACGGCGGCTCGATTCATACCGCGAGCGATGATAATGTTCTCGCTGATCGGATCGGATCTGGTATCGGGGATAGCGACAGAATCAGGATCGAATCTGGTATCGGGGATAGCGACAGAATCAGGATCGACATCGATGCCGATCAGTATCGTGCACGAGTACTGGCCCATGATACGGCGAAGATGCAGCATCGCAATGTCAGAGATTGCGGGCGCATTGGCCGCGATCGCAATATCATCGGCGGCACCGGGGGTCCTAATCACGCGATTAGCGACGATCTAGATTGCGCTGGGAATGATCCGCGGATCACATCGCAGGCGCTGATTACAGTCGATGGGCAAAGGAGATTAAGGGGCAGTAGAACCAGATCATGGGACATAATCAGGAAGAGTACTGCTAGTGCTAATTATGCAGCGAGATCGCCGGGGCTGCGGATCGGGCCAAGCTTCGATGATCATAGTAGGCCAGCTGCTGCAGATTCACTGCTCTGCAAAGAGCAATATAGCTGCAAAAGCATCGATGGCGATGGCGATGGCGATGGCGATCGATCTTCTTCATCTTCTTCTTCGATGATCAGAGGAGCATCGATCCGTTGTACTAGTACCACGGATTGCGCGGCAACGATTCTCCGCGAGGGTGCTAATAGCACTGATTACACCACAAACTATGCAAAGTTCAAGCGATTGCATCGCGATCGGAAGCTGAGCATCGTCGACGACGATCGGCTCGCGGATCCGATGACGATTGGCGACGCCGCGGGCAAACCATTGCAATATACATCGCCGCGTGATCGTGATACTGCAGCTAGCTTATTACTATACCCGCGGGAGCTGCGGATCATCCACGATGCCGATCTGCAGCAGCTCCACGCCGGCAGAAGAAGAAGCGATCGGAGAAGATCTGCAGCACCGGCGCAGCTAGTGACGATATCGAATCTCGCATCATCGGCGAGGTGCAGCACAATCATCAGTCCCCGGGAATCCGATCGGCGGATCGGCGTCAAGCAACGCAGCGATCACGCGATCGAAGCTGCTGCACCGAGGCGGCGGCGCAGCTGCGATTCGATGATCGTGATCGCCGCGGCGGGCAGCAGTACTACAGATTGTAATGACAATGCAAGCACTTCTAGCAGCAGCGGCGGCAGTGATACTGATGCGATCGACGAAGATGCGGCGCGGGGGAAGGAGAAGGATCGGAAGGAGATCAAGCGCGGATCCGGCCGGGGTCGAAGATTCCGCCGCGGAATCTCCCCCGGCAAGATTCCGCGGCCGCGGGAAGATTCCGCCGCGGATTCCGCGGGGGCAGAGGAGGAGAAGAAGAAGAAGAAGATTCCGCAGCCGCGGGAAGGTTGCAGCTCCGGTGCTGGAGGCCGATCGGGGGAAGACGGAGGAGAAGGCGCGGAAGGGGATCGGGCGGCGGGGAATATTCCCCGCGGCTACTGCATCGGGCCGGGGAATATTCCCCGAGATTCGGGGGATCATCGGCGGCGGCGGAAGCCGAGGAAGAATCTTCTCGGGGACGATGACGGCGGCGGCGGCGGCGGCGTGGTGCAGGCGGTGGAGATCTGGAGCAACGATCCCGGGCGAGACTTCAGGGAATCGATGGCCGAGATGCTGTCGATCGTGATGTCGATGGCGATCACGGCGTCGCCGCCGGGGGGGAATATTCCCCCGCCGCCGCCCGCCGCGGAATATTCCCCCGCAACGGAATATTCCCCCGCCGCGGAATATTCCCCCGCAACGGAATATTCCCCCGCCGCGGAATATTCCCCCGCCGCGGAATATTCCCCCGCCACCGTCGCCATCGAGCTCCTTCAGTGCTACCTCGCGCTCAACCCTCGTGCTCTCCATGGCCTCATCCTCACCGCCTTCGCTGAGGCATGGTCCGATCTCCGCCGCACTAGCGCCGGATATTATCGCCGATCGATCGGCTGTTAGCGAATCTATGGCGGCGTCGTCGTCGTCGTCGTCGGGATTTGGATCTTCTTCAGATTCCCCTGATGAATCTGATGAATCTGATCATGGTGATGGTGATGATGATGATGATGATGATGATGATGATGATGCTTCGGTGTGGCGCCGTGCCTGATTAAGGCGATTAATCAGCTCCAGAGGATGATGACGATGATGATGATTCGGTGCGGCGCCCGTGCCTGATTTTAAGGCGATTAATCAGCTCCAGATGATGATGATTATGATTGTGATGATGATTACGATGCTGATTATGATGATGATGAGGTGCGGCGCTGTGCCTGATTAAGGCGATTAATCAGCTCCCGCGCCCTCGATGATCGGTCATTAGAGTAAGGCCCGTGGCACTAATCGTTCCAATGCGACATTATAATCGCATTAATCGACGACAACCCATTAATCGATCGCGGTTAATTAACATGGCGATGAGTTAATCTCTCGATGTATATACACATAATCACTCCTGGTTTGTTTTTTTTTTCCTGCCTTCCTCTGATGAGATTTCCGAGGTGCTAATCCTAATCCTCACACGCCCATTATTAACCTTTAATCAAAGCGCCGTAATTGCAAATTCATTCTAATTGCCGCCGGATTTGGCTCCTTAATTACTCCGCATCCGATTGCCAATGAATCTGGCTCCTTAATTAGTACGTGGCTCAATCATCATCATCATCTAATTGCCCACGAATCAGGATAGCTAATTATGCTGCACTGATCATCCATGAATCAGTGCCCAGATTATTTATGCCTTGGATTTTTCAAGGGCATAATTAAGCAGATCCTCTCTCGACTCGCTAATCGCGGTGGGGATTAAGAGCGTAATTAATTTGGGCCCTGTGGTTGATTACTCACGAATCAGATCAAGTTCAACCCTTAATTTTGATCAGATCTACGACCAAGTAGAATAGAATACCAAAATAAAACCGCATGATTATGCCACCAAAGCTAAGAATTAAAATGCGTTTGAGATGGATCTAATCATAAAGACAAAAAGAAAATTCATGTAGAAAGAAGCGATTAAAGAGAAACGAAGCACATGCGGCAAAGCAAAAGCAAAGAAATTAAAACTGATACAGAACACTGATCTCTTTACAGGATGGAAAAAGCAGAAATTAAGAACTTAAATCCACAGAAACAAAGATGATTTGAAAGGTAGACTTGACCGTAAAATGGAATGAAAAACTGGGATAAAAATCGAATCAGATTTCAATGCAAATTGCAGAGGGAAAAAAGGATAGCATTGAAATGCGCCGCCAAAAAAATGTGTGGAAGGGGGTTGTTTCTTCTTCCTCTTCTTTCTTCTTCTTCTTCACCACATTCTTTTTACAATGGAAACTGAATTGTGTTGTAGTTGGTTTTTCGTTGTTTTGGGCAATCAATCAAGATCACACACAAACAAAGAAAGGGGAATTGGTCAGAAATTGCAGGAAAGAAATCAATCCAGAAGATGAAAAAGTCATGACAGCATTTCAAGGTCAATGCACACTGACTACATACAAATAGATATGTATAGGGAGTGAGGCTTTAGGAGCTAGGAGCTAGGATTTAGGGTTTAGGGTTTAGGGTTTAGGGTTTAGGGTTTAGAGCCTATCTAAATCTAGAAGGAAAGACAGAACAGCACTACACCCTAAGCTCTTGAATCCTAAACCTTGAGCCCTGAACCCTAACCCTAGCCCTAAGCCCTGAAAGAAGCCCTACTACAGCCTCCTAACCCTAACCCTAACCCTAACCCTAAACCTTGGGCCCTGAACCCTAAGCCCCTAGGCCCTGAAACCTGAGATTTTTGCTCAGATGGTCCAACTATCGATCTTTCTGCCCTTGTCAAGAATCATCACTGGCTTGTAGTTAAAACCTCTGTCTGTTTTCCTGCGCTTCTGGAGCATCAAATCACACTGCCCGAAAGACCTCTCACAGGTCAACCGCATCCTGTTGTTGAGGATGAAAAGCCATGTTGGGCCATATGCAATGTACAGCTCCTCTGCTTGTACCTGCTCCAATCTTGCCATTTCAATCGCCCAGATGCATACATAACAATGATCCGCTCTGGCACACACCATGGTACATACAGTGCAGCCAAAATCTGTACATATATCTATCTATATATATATATAAGAGATATACAATGCTGCACAAAATGAGCAGATCTATGGTTTGTTGGGCGATTTTATGGTTTAACAAACTGATTACAGGCATAAAAGATGGTGGGTGCTCTGAGTCATCACAGGTGCTTTGTATATCAGCATTTGAAATCAGAGGGAAAAGGTTTGGAAAGAGATGTGCAGAAAATATATAAGACTTTTTGCGGCAAAGGCCCTGCAGATCGATCAGGCATGGGATCACAGCGATTCCTATGCTGCTGCAAGATCCAAATGAGAGCATCTTTTGTTCTCTTCCGAAACCGAAGCATATGGAGCATGATACTCCACTTTTCTTGCGTCCTCTACCTCTTAGTAGGAACAAAGTACCAAAAAAGACTACAATAAGCTCATCTTAGTTATTGATCTTGCTAATATGCTGGAAAGAACAAAACATTTGCAATGCCTGCAGTGTATTGAACAAATACGAATTACATGCTCTTTAATTGCAATACAGGCTTTGTGTGCAACTTCTTAAGGTATCATAACCACCTTTCAATGCTCAAAGCCTCTCACCCTGTTGCAATTGGGTTTACTTTGTGCATCGATTATATGTACTATGGGCAGTTTGCATTGCATTATGCACAGGACCCTCATTTCCTGATAGATTCCATATCCTTCTGTATAGCAATCTATGGAAGTATTGAATCTTGTAAAAGCTACCAACCAAAAGCTAAGCTGAGCTGTGCCTTCAAGCCCTACTTTTCGGTGGCTTTCAAGCCCCAGCTCACTTGGGAAGGCAAAAAGAGAATTGTCTCATGATTTAGTGACCATGGTTGAAATATATCTCGAGCGATGAATGCATATAAGATCAGGTTGTCTTTCTCGTTGAATTTGAATTGATGTGGCTACGTTACAAGATATATTTACAACAGAGTTTCGATCATGTAATATACATACATGTACTGATTACTTGGTTGGGGCCGATGGTCAAGTTTTACATCTACCCTTCCCTGCGCTCAAAGTAGGGGTTTCTTAGGGTTTAGGTTTCTGGGCTCTTTGGTTGTTGCAGACATTGCATCATTCATTGGAAAGAGTCTTTTTAAAGGCTTATACATGATAAGTTTGGCCGATCAATCCTTTCATTTTATCGAGCCATTTAGATTTTCAGCCAGCAATGAGAGATGAGATAGTGAATAGATTATTACATGAAAAGCATGCCGAATTTATGGTTGTAAAAAGACATAGGATTGATCAAAGTTCCCTGACCTGTTGAAAGGAAGACCCAAAATCAAAACCCTGATGAGAATTGAAAGAGAAGAAACAAAGTATCAACAGTCAATACTGGGAGAAAATTGAATGTATATATAGAACAAACGTCTACCTGTCCTTTCCTGTGTAGTAAGGACTATAATTGTACACGAGAAAATCCTCCTCATCGTTCCCACTTGGCTTATGACGCGACTTCCTCGCTTCACTGGTATGTATCATTTTTTTATTGTGAATATCACTCATTCAAACAAATAAATGATATATTTGCATACAGCAAATCATTACACCGTTTTAAAAACTGCCCAATGTCTAGTAAGAAGTTCTTCTGATACGCGAATGACAATTTTCTTTTGAAGCTATAATTTAATGCCAACCGTGTTGAATCCGCAACACTACACTAAATTGTTATAAACATACCTTACAAAGAAATTTGCCACACTCTGGCACAATTGGATCGCCTCAGCAGAATGAGGAATGTTTGATATCCCCCATTCGAAAGCATTCTTCTGCAACCCATAAAAGAAACAACTTGTAAACACATATTAAGTTGAAGCAGCTTTATATATTAAGTAAGGCTTTTCATGGGATAATACCTACCTCTGGATGCCACTGAACACCTGTGACAGGATATTTCCGTCCTTCAACTGTCGACACATATACCTACACGATATTGTACATACGTATAAAATCCATTTTTCTATTGCATGCTAGCTGCAACGGTGACCCCCAAACGTAATCCTAAAGCTAAACACTAACTCCAAATCCAAACTGACCCTTGTCTTACCCTAACTCTTCATTCCCGTTGGCCCTAGACCCAACCCTATTAACTTTTAACCAACGCCCAAAACTCCTGAACATAAAAAGCTTAACAAAATGCAGTTACACATGTTGTAAAGATGTTTTTAATACCTTGCCCTGTTTATCAGGGCTAGTGGTTAAGATTCGGAAGAAGCCAGAAAGTGCAGCATTTGCTGTGAAGTTTTCTGGCGAAATACCAAACTGGCAGCAAAAAAGATACTTTGAGAAACAGCCATAACCTAAAATGCATTCATGAAATTTCCATGATATCTACAAACCCGATGGTTCTCCATCGTAAGATTATCTGTTTCCACCTTATCAATAATTTCTGGAGGAAACCTAACAAAGATTTTGAGCTAAATTTAGGAATATATTCCTTGGGCCTCAAAACAAAAAAAACTTCAAAGAATAACCAAGAGAGCAAAATAATAGAGCATGTAAATGTCAAAAACGTTAATCATGATGCAAAAAGAGAACTAGAACAATGAGTGTGTTTAGATAATCCTTGCCATTTGAACATGTTACGCTGTTTCACCCATTCATTCTCGAAGTACAGCGGTGCAGGATGCGACCATGCAGAAAATCTCTCAAGAACATTATGATCCTAAATTGCGGTAAGAATCAAACAAAAAAGTCAGCATGGTTTATACTATACAGTATAATGAGACATACAGCTATCCATACCTGGCAAACTATGATACATAACAGTTCAAACCCCAAACAGGTCCCGAAAACTGGAAAATAGTTCCCACTCTCATTCTCCTCTAAAGCCATCTGCATATACATATAAATACATAAATAAATAAATAACAAAAACCTACATATAGACATAGAGAAAAATGACATGCACATTGCTGCATAGATGCTATTAATCTCTTTGCCTACACGTTTGTATGCCATGTTAATGAAAAAACATATGACCACAATTTATCGAGGAACGTCCTGGTAACCAACATATGATGTTACACATATATAGCAAAGGCAACAGTATCATGAAAATTTTGCATTTTTGCAAACCTTGAAGAGCTTTTGCGCCACATCGTAGAATGGGCCATCTTTCAGACTTGCACCACCTCCTGGAAACAAGATCCCATTAACTGCTGCAAATTTCTGCAGAAATAAAATAAAAACAAGAAAAAAATTGAGTTTGATTCGCCAAGTCGCTTTCCAACCACTGTATTGCCGAACAGAACATAACATGCTTTAAACTTTAGATGACAAGGATTTCAGAGCAGCTATATGGTGGGGCAGAAGCTTAAAAGCTTAACAAGTACTGCAAAGCCAAAGTAAATCCCATTCCACTCTTTGCAACCTTAGAAAAACATGCCACCAGTTTCTTGACCCTGAAGTCATGAATTCAAATAGAATTTATATCGTCAATTTGAGACCAGATCTTGGCGTGTCTGTGTCTGTGTGTCTGTGTGTATATGTATGGAAGGGGTGATAACTGTCAGATTATTGCTCAAAAAAGCCTTTTTGGAGATTAAATCTAACAGAGTCAAACTTGAGAGGGCTGAAAGCATACAGTCTTGAACTGATGTGCCGATTATGGGGCTTGTAGATACACACACACACACACATTTATGCAAGCTTACATGCTCATCTATAGGCACATGTATATTCTCAGGAATAGATCTAGATGCAGACAAACATAACCATGCTTGTGCATACACATGCACGCCTATTTGCACATCTTCATCCATACAAACATACAGCACAATGCCATGCTTCAAGACACGGAGTTCAAGACACGGAGCGAGGTTTGGAAAACGTAAAGAGAGATGGGGAAGGGACCAAACCCGGCGCAGGATGTGTTCAGGTTCGTTGTAAATGAGCGGGACAGCTCGAGCACCGCCCATCTCCACGAATTTGACGTAGGAAGCCGCAATATAAGAGACGGAGGAGGGATTCCATCCTTCCCTCTCGGTGATGCGGCCACGGTCGCCATCGCCAGGTTGAGACAAGATCCCGATCAGAGGCCTAGAATTGGCATCAGGGTCGTGGTGAGAGACCTGCCGGATGAATTGGGCTTCGCTCGTTTTGGGGGAAGGAAATGCAGAGGCATGGAAGGCGGAGCAGGGGAAGAGCAAGGGAAAGAGGGAGAGGAAGAGAAACAGAGCAAAGAAGACCATATCTTTCTTCCAAAAGAACTTCTAAGGTTCAAACAAAAGATTATCTTCATGAATTGGAACATCTACATGCTACATGGAAAACTTTGATGAGCTTGCAAGCTAAGGATTTCGTGAGCTAAGGCTCTTTCTTTCGATCGAAATCGACAACACACCGATCGCATGTTGTCTATGTTTGGTGGGTTTCGATGTAGATATGCAATTCAAAATAGACCGATTTGGGGCCGATTCGGATCCAATACGTGTAACACAATGGCATCTTACTACGCCAAACGATTCATCATGTACAATTGAGCCGATTCTTCGTGTAGCATGTATTGATTCCATTGTTCTCAAAAAGTGTATGGTGTTGAAGCCCATTGTGCTTTGGTACCCAAGATGACAATTTTATGAGGATAGAGTGCCTCCAAAATCATTCATGGTCTTTGACGTGGAGCATGGTTTGGCGACATGTTTGGGTCCTTTCACTTGTCCTTATCGATTACAAGGTGGCAAGAAGATTATTGAAGCATAGTGGGCTCTTGATGCTTGGTTGGATTTGGAAGTATGTGTTATTTCAAATGCCTAAAATTGTTCCATTTCTAGTGAATTTTTTACTGAATATTTCGACATAAACGTGTTATTAGCATGCTTGATTATCTTCTTGGTCTTTGATTTCCAACTTTCTTTTATTTAGAAGGGAATATACAGTTGGCATTGAGAATGAGATTGCAGAGAATTTCAGATCAGAGAAGAATTATTCGGATGACAAGGGTAAGAAGAAAAAAAACATGGGTAAAAACAGTGGAATTCCACAACTTCGGATAAAAAGATGCCGAGGATAAGCAGAAAACAAGGGTAAAAACAGTGGAATTCTGCAACTTTCAGATCAAAGAAGAGTTAGTAGGGTGAGAAGAAAACATGGCTAAAAACAGCCCAACACAAATAGTTTTACGACCCATCTTCTTGCACATCAAAATGAAGCTGATGGTTCAAGCCATAACTAATATTAAAATTTTTGAGAAAACAAGCTAGACTGCAAGCAAGAAATATATGTGCATCAAAGTGGTGCCTAGAATTAACATCTTGTGGATGAGTATTTTAAATGTACCATCAGATTGTAACTGTCTTTCCAATATTTTCAGATTTAACATAATATCGATGGTTTGATTTCACTAACTACACATACCAAGGTCAGATCTATGGCACAGTTCAGTCTGTCTCTCATTTCTGTACATCCATGAGGATACATATAACAAGAGTGTGACTTACAGTGATAATCCACATACACGCACAGAGATCTCGGCATGAAAATTGTGCTGTGACTCTATCCACCCAAACATGCATACATACACTACCAATTAACCTTTAAGCAATTTCTAAGAATTGATCATTTTCTGATGTATGCACTAGGGAACACAAGCAATGGCATCATCAGAATAAACAGAGATTGTGAGACAGAGGCACAAATCTAATCATTTATTTTGAGCTGACTTCGACGAAAACGAGATCCAAAAAGCCCACCTTAGTACCATTGTTTTCACACCCTTCACTGCCTGTAAAACAGAAGCAAAGCATACGATGCTTATCTTATTAGTGACGAGGAAATGACATATGAATTGGCTGTCTACACCATTAGAATATAGAACCAGCTGGATACCCATAATGAACATGCATGTTTTAATGAGGACCCTAAACTATAACAAGAACAAAAAATCTAGATGTGTAGATACCCTGATCTTTTAATGCTGTGATTCTGCTTTCACTTCATTAAACAAGCTTCGGTATGACGCACATTGAGGAGAAGTAAGCTCACCTAGGACTAAACAAAAACTTTATCTTCGATAACACTAACAATTTGAGCTTTATGTACCTTGCCTTTCGGGCCACTGGCTAACGTTCAAGTCTGCCAATGAAACTGCATAGTAAACAAAATGCCATCCAAAAACATGAATGTGATTGATTCATCTAATTGTTGGCCTTACTTTGTTCGAGCTTAATCCTTGAATGACTCATTCGTTCATTTCTGTATGCCCCTTTATTTGGGTCCCATAGCTCATATTCGGCCATTTATTTCCAGCTCCATTTCCATATGCCTTTCTTCTCTTATATGCACCTTGTCCAGATCATTGTTCAAAAGCTAGAACTCAGTCACAGATATCCATATTTCGTTCATTCTTGAGTAGGCAAAAGTGTCATATCTTCTCCTTTTTGTTACACCATTCTTTCATTGATGCTATAGCTCAAATCTGGCCATTTTCGTATGCAAGGAAATTTCAACTGCCAAAGCTCATTATGCCCTGTGTTTCGGGCGGAGGACATATCTGGTCTAATGAGTGTGCCATTCTTCCTTTCCATTATGCATTCTTCCACTACCAGAGCTCAAAATTTGGGATATCACGGTCATGTCATATTTGATCTAGTAAGCATTTCATTATGCATACCTATCTTGGTCATAATCCTTTATGCCTTGTATTAAGCATGTCATTATACATACACATCTTGGTTGCATATTATGCCACGTGCTCAGTTCCAGGGATCATACTTGGTCCCTCTATTATACCAGTTCTCCAGAACTATAGAGCGCAAACTTGCTCCTCTTACTATGCCATGAAGCTTGAACCATAGCCCATATTCCAAAAGAACTGAGTCAGATGCTTTCTCCCTTAATTATTATTCCATTGCTTCGGCACCATGGGCTCGTACCTTCTATTTTAAGCAAAACCCTTCTTTTCGATGCACCAGCTCAGAGATAGTGATTCTAGCGCGCCACTCTTCAGGATACAACAGCTCATATTCAGCTATCCATTCTGTCTGGTAACCATAGGCTGTATCCGATCAGCATTTCCCGTTCTCAATTAGGACCCATCACATTCAGAATCAGAATTTCGAGTTCCAAACTTCGTAAATTTGGACCACATGCTTCCCCCTATTACAAATTCTCCGGCAGCTACCCACCACCACCAAATTCGAAAGCCCACTTCCTGCTCACCTCTTTTCCCAGCATCGAAGGCCATATGTAGTCTCCAAAGGCATGGAAAGCACAGGGAACCGATCAATGCTGTCATCTCGATCCACCAAAGAACAAGGGGCATGAGCACTAACCTGGGCAGGACCACGAGAGCAGACAGAAATGGGCGATTATTAGGTTGCGCCGAGGTAGAGAGAGCTGCTTCGATCAGAAACAAAACAGAAAGCATCCAGAAAGAAAGGCAGCGAAGGAGGCGAAAGAAGATAACAAGGAGAGAAAATCGCCCAAGTCGCCAAAACCGCCGATCCCGCAATACAAGAAACCGCCCTAGAAACCCAAGAGAGAACTAATCGCCCAAGTCGCAAAAAACCACTCGAAGCAACAAAAAAACCGCTCTCGGATTACCCGGAAACCGCCCTCACATCAACAAAAACCATACCAAAAAACCGCCCTGGAAACTCAAGAGAGAACAAATCGCCCAAGTCGCAAAAAACCACTCGAAGCAACAAAAAACCCGCTCTCAGAATACCCAGAAACCGCCCTCAGAGCAACAAAAACCACTCCCAGAATACCCAGAAACCGCCCTCGGAGCAACGAAAACCTGCTCTCGGAATACCAAGAAACCGCCCTCGAAGCAGCGAAAACCGCTCCTGGAACACCCAGAAACCACCCTGGAAGTGACGAAAACTCCTCCCCAAAGCCTAGAAACCGCCATCGGAGCAACAAAAACTGCTCACGGAATGCCCGGAATCGGACCTCGGAGCGACAGAAACTGCTCCCGGAAAACCCGGAAACCGCCTTCAGAGCAACAAAAACCGCTTCCTCGAATGCCCAGAAATCGCCCCAAAGCCCCACCCGAACGAAACAAGGTACATCTTTCAATATGCCTCTTCGGCTTACCTGGAAGAAAAAGGAAAGCATGATCCTTTCTTGCCTGCAAACAAAGCCCCGAAAGTTGATCTTCGGACAAGTACAGAGGGGGAAGAATCTGCGCCTCCTAATCTTGAGCCCAAGAAACCGATCATCAATCTCTTTGAGATTCCTGAGTTCAAACATCACGTGATCAGAGAGAGGCTCAGCCATCGTGCCATCGATCCGGGGATTCGCCACCCAAGGGTCACACAGAACGGAACAGAACGTGGGACAGAAACAGAGCAGAACAGAAAGCGATATATATATATATCGCGAGCAAGAACTTCTCGGCATCGAATACGGACATCTAATTGGACGCGTTCGCACTGCCCATTGTGGACGGGGCCATAATTTTGTAGTAAGTCAGGAAGGCTTCAGCCCTAGATTGGGGGTATAAATTACCAAGCTTGTATGGTCTTCGTTCAATGTCGGTTGTTCCATTGTGAATAGAACATTCTTTGTGCCATCTTGCTCTCTATCTCTCATTCTCTTATTCCTTCATACCCGCCTAACGTGATGACTCAAATCTGAAGCATTCTCCTTCAGATCTGACCTCCCTGTTTCTGCTCACCATCCTCACTCACATACTTCTCACCCTCAGCATACATCAGGACTGATGTGGTTCTGTTCCACCTGACGACCTATCCCGACACTCGGCATCCATAGATTCCCTGGGGATGGCCGCAGAATCTCCGAGCGCGGAAAGAATCGCATTGCAGAATCTCCGATCGGAACCCCTCTGTTCCCGAAATGGAACACCTCAAAAGATTGGCCCAAGCGGAGCAGTCGGCTGAATGTTCTCGCAATGGCCGCGTGGTCATCTGCAGATGTCCGGGCTTGCTAGTATCGGCCAATGTGGAAGCGGCATTCGGACGCCCTTGCCCATTGCCAAACTCGACGCACAGGGAATCTGACGTATATAGAAAGGACCTGGAATGGAAGCAGAGCTCGGCAAAAGAGTCTAGGTGGTTCAGATCTCTACTTCCGCGTGGAAAAGCTCTTCTTTCCGAGTCTATCTGATCGCCAGTCAACACGCCTTTTCTTTGTCCTCTTACTTCACTGCCGATGAGAATCAACGAACACCTGTCATGGACAGATACAAGAAAGCAGATTAGAGCTAGGCAAGAGCAGAAGCAATAAGTGAGAAGTAGAAGATAGAGGAAGCTGAGTATTGATTCTGTAACTGGCATTGTTTACCTTGACTGGGATCAAGGTTCAACCGCTGTATTTATATAATTCTAGAACTCTTGCATACAAGAAGAGGGAATGCATGCAGAAGCTTCTAGAAAGTTCTAGAACTTTTTGGAATATAAAAATATAATTGTATGTTTGATCAATTGGCTAGACCAATTGACTCTATAAACAAGGTTATGGGTTCAAAAATTGTCAGATAACATTTCGCCAACAGATGATTAGGGCTCCGTCAAGTGACGCTTAGGGTTCCATCAAGCCACAATTAGGGTTTTGCCCACTCGACAGGGCATCAACTAATGACTCAAATTGAGAAGCAGAATCTGAAGTAAATCTGAAGAAGAAGTAGTAGTAGAAGAGCTTGAGAAGCAGAGTCTGAAAAAGAAGAATCTGAAGCAGAATCTGAAGAAGGTGAATATTAAGAGCTTGAACAGCAGAATCTGTGAAAAAAGAAGAATCTGAAGCAGAATCTGAAGAAGGTGAATATTAAGAGCTTGGAACAGCAGAATCTGAAGAAGGAGAAGGAGAAGAAGCTTGAGAAGCAGAATCTGAAGAAGAAGAAGAAGAAGAAGCTTGAGAAGCAGAATCTGAAGAAGAAGAAGGTGGAGGGGAGGAAAAAAAACCCAAACACTACACAATCTAGCTGTTTTTCAGATGCTTATACCACCTGCAGCATCCTGCAGCTTGCATGAGCTTGAAATTAGGTTGCAATTAGGAGATGATGATCAGCATCATCATCATCATCCTCCTCAGATTCCTTGACACCTTCAGAATCTTCAGTACTATCATCATCAGAATTTTAGCATGATCACAGGAATTAGCACTAATTCAGACAGTGAATTGCAGCGTCGGTGCGCCCACCATGATCTGGTACCAGCATGGCTGAGAGATCTTCTTCTTTGAAATTTGAGGGAAAAAATTGTTGCAGAAGATTCCCCAAGCAGAATCTGCAACTGTGCAGGAAATATGTGGGTATCTAGTTCTGGTTTCATCGGAGTTTACGGTTATCGCGCATTCGCAGATCGGATCTGATCATTCGACGACGACGATCACGGATCGGATTCATCTTTTGCCCACTGTAGTAGACTCAATCTGAAGGACTAATGGATTGATCGAATGGTTCGACTGATTGATTGATCATTTGCAGAGGAAGGTTTTGATCTGTAGTTGCTGCCACGGAGAAGCATGCATTCCAATAAAAACCGCTCGGATCCAAGGAACTTTGCCTCCTGCAAATCAATATCCATTCCAATTTCGCCGATTGCACGAACTCGGTTGTCGATCCAAGATGGCATTTCCGAGCATCTTATCATCAATCAGGGGTTGATCATTCATACAAATTAGCCTTGACAGAGTGCTAATTCAGGAAGCAGCTCAAAGCCGGTAAGCTCTGCCATTATCGATTCCAGCTGATCATTTCAACAGATCTGACGGAAGGTCGGCTTCCATCTGCAGCCTTTTGCTGAGTGCATCTCATGAGCTCTTAGATCCGCTTTCAATCGAATCCGCATAGTGCAACAAACAACCTTAATCACATGGGGCAAATCCCGCCGATCATGCTACTCCCTTCCCTTTCAAATAAGATATATACCAGTTGCAAATTCTAAAAGGTGTCAAGTCATGATGCATCGACGATCAGATCGCCCTCTCGAATCGCCCACAAAATTGCAGCAATTTGGGGGCATACAGCTTCTTTAATAGAGAGCCCTTGATGGCACAATATACGGGCCTTGCAGTTGCAAAGAGAAAGATGCTTCCGAATTTCTCGAGATTATTTTCCTCTTATCCACTGCTCATGTGCTCTGCCTTTGGGCACAAAATATCAGCAACCCACTTCTGCAATGCCATTATCGGATCTTTCGCATCATCAATCCTCGGGTGTTGATGCTGAGATGTCGGTTGAAGTTTATGCACGCCACCATCTACATGCTGTTCTTTCTACCAAAGCTTAGATACTCTGGTCAATTTGGCTTCTTATGGTGATGCCTTATGCTCATCTCCTGCATCCAATCTCATTTAGCATGGCATGAAATTCCAACTTACTTCAAGGAGCTGAAGAATACCGATGCGTGAAGGGGTCAAATTGAATGCAACACAAGCATGAATGCCTACCGCCATTCTCTTTCCAGAGATTTTTAGCCAGGTAAAACCTTTTTCCATGTGAAATATCAAAAAACATTGCTCTTATTGCTCCAAAATCTGGCTTTATATCTGCAGGTTCTCTGCAAAAGAGAATGTAACACACCTTTGTGTAGGAGAGGTGATCAAAGGTATTGCCTCATAAACTGTGAAATAAAACATGTCACATGGTGATGATATGGGTAATCTCATAGACAAAAGAAACAAGCATGACACCGTGAATCAGATTTCCAAATTTTCAAATGCATCCGGAACTCGGAGAGAACAATAATAAGAGAAAACATCAGATCCTATGTTGAGAGGAGGGAAACATAAAGAATCGGATGCCATTGTTTAGTAGATTGAGAATCTAACTTGGGGCTTGTGCAGATCACAAGCTAATGCTTCCTGTATCCGTTCCATTTGTTTGTTGGTATACTGACAAGCCAATCTACTGTCTCGAACACACCATACCAAGTAAAATACAAGTAATGAGCTGTTCAAGCCAGTTTTCATGCCTTGACTATTGGGTTGGGTTCTTTTTGCTGGCAGCCAATGGCAGCAGGGTTGCTTCATGTCCATCACCAACAAACTTTTTCCCGGAAATGATGAGTACACAATATCCTAAGGAGGAACTCCATGAAAACAGTAGAATTTTCTTCGACAATCTTGATGAAGCATGGCACGCTTGAAAGCTTTTGATCATCGAAATGGATAGTTTTCCACCATCCAATTAAGCCCCCAAAAAATGGATCTATCTCTATAAGCTCCGCAAAGCTCGGCTTTTTTTAAACTGTGATCAATGAAGAAAGATCCTTCCATGTCCACGATGCCATGTGCGCCAGAAAAACCGAAAGCTTTGCTCTCAGAGCTGGTTCACCACTCAAGTGGTCACTTTAAGCGCCATTGCTGAAGTAGCAAAGACACGCATAACCTTCACATACACCACCAACAATGGATTTAAAAAGACAAACATGATGACCTTTGCACTCACCAACAACACGGGAATTACAAAAGAAAAAGCATGCATGCATGCGCTTGAAATAATACAAGTGGTGGTAAGAAACAGCTCACAGGATTAGATTATAAGCTTTTTTTAATTTACATACCATCTCTGAAGACTGAAGATGTGCGCACAGAATCCTTTATTCTGCATCAGCACAAAGATAAGCAGGGGATGCAGAAACACAGCTCATTGTGTGGAGAACACGTTGATCATTTCATTTATCACAATATCGAGGCTGGTGTATCCATCAAACGACCAAGAACGCAGATTTTCTCATGCTCACACTGGATAATGTAAGCTCGTATGCTTCTTTCTTCTATCTGAAGAAAAAAACATATCTCCAAAGAAGCAATTCAATGGATGCAATGAATGTGTGTACATGTGCCTATATATGTATATACACATATATGTGCATATAAATATGATGAACCCTTAAGCTGAAGCAACCTAAAATGATAAAAGAATGGCACACCACCTCTAATGATGATATCATGGCAAGCAAGCTCACACATTCCTCCAATAATGCCTTCTCCTGAGTAGCAACCAAACCTAGCTCACAAACCAAAGATTTGGTTTTTTCAACCTAAGAGAGTCAAAAGATAGAAAAACGAGTAGAAACCAAGAGTGAGTTACGGTGTGAAATATCCCACCATTAAGCGCAGGCATTTAAATGATGTACTTTCGACAATATTCCACACACCTTTGGTAATAGATAGGTGACTGATTCCTCGATAGAATTCAATGCATCAAATGCCGAGGTCATGGCAGTTTTAATCACATGTGTATTGGCCTAAAAAAATAAAAGAAAATCTATCGAATACATACATAGAAAACATTATTATTATTATTATTATGACCATTAGAGAAGTCCTTTACTCACAATTCACATGGAAAAGCATTTTACCTTTACACCAGCAGTTACCGGAACTTGTAAAACTGCAGCTTCTAAGGCCTCCATGATTCCTTTCAATGCACTTGTATGCTCATTTTGTATGTTAACCCAATCCTCCAGCATTGGCGACTGCCATAATAACCACAAGAGATTTATCACTTGTTTACCAGAGCACAAACATAAGAGAGTCAGTCATAGCACCCTGAAAAACACACACAGGCATAATTATGTATCAATATCTCTGTCTAGATTCTCATCAGTTGTGATTGCCAAAAACTTAAAAAGCTTTTAAAGACTTCCCTAAAAGAATGATCATCACCCTTTTCCAAACTCTTATCATAAGATCACTAACAAACACTCGTTGTACTCTTACTGAAAGGATATAAGCTGAGTGAGTACTTGTGCTGAAAGTATAGCATTCAGCCTCCGAGCATGCCTTGCTTGATGCAGTTTCGCCGCCTTCTTCGCTACCGATGACCTGAGGTCAAATATCCTCATGTACACATTGTACAACGATTTCTGGCCATCAACACGAGAAAAGGGGAAAGTATCATGAGCAGCTTGCACGATATATATCCAAATGCACATTCGGCATGAAATACATCTGAACGTGATAAAAACACAAATTGGGGGAAACATTCCTTCAGGGGAAAAAACTTACTGCAGCCATGAAGTTTTGTGCCTTCGTGATGGCTTTAGCTCTTGCATTCACAAGACGCCACTGGATCAATCTATTATGCAGAATGCTGTGCAAATGGGTTTCATCCACTTGACCTGCTCCTTTCTTTCCTTTTCTTACATCGGCCCCAAACCGAAGCAAGGTAGAGGTATTGCTAGCTCGTGACACAGGTTGCACCATTTGTGGTGTACTTATTACCACTGACTTTGATGGGCTAGGTATACTCCTATACAAAGAGGAAGATCTTGCTGGAGACTGAGGTTGCTGAGAAGCTAGAAACCCTGAGAAGGAATGATTTGAGATTACCGACCATGGAGATGACGATGATGATGATGATGATGATGACGACATGGAGGCACTGAGTAACACTGAGCTGGATGATCGCAGAGGACTTCCGGATGTCATAAGCCTCGGGGGGACTCTCCCTGCCATTGTCTCTTGGAGGTAACAGGTGGACACTATCATGTCTCCAACCCTGATTCCTACAGTGTTTCCCACTGCACACAAACCCGAAGCTGAAGATGTGTTATTTGTGATTGTTGCTTCACCCGCAGATCCACTCTCTATGCTCAAAGGATCATCATCCAATGTTCTAATACCATAACATGACAAGCCCATTGTTTTTTCACTTGAATGTGGGTCCTTAGCTGATAGTTTAACATGATGTAGCAAATCTCTACAACATCCATTGCTGGACTTTTCAACATGATCTTGTGATCTCTTACTACATTCATTGCTCACCTTTTCTACATGATCTTGTGTTCTACCCCTACTACCAGTACTAGTACTACCACTAGCAGGCCTCAGCTTCATTGAAGCCGTAGTCTCCGTCTCATTGAAATAAGATTTCCTCCTATTGTCGGAACTTGACTTTGCCAAGACGATAGGTCCTTCATTGAGAGAAGCTGGTTGCCATGGTCGAGAAGAGCTTAACATTCGAGGCAGGCACTCCCGGCGAGGGCTCGCTCTCGATCGCACAGATGCCGAAGATGCATTGTTGAAGGGCTTCTCCCTTGTCGAAGTGAGATCCATGCTCCTTCCCATAGCCCCTGCGCTCGACAATCGTATCACTGTACTGCTGCTGCTGTTGCTGTTCCTATTCCTCGAAGGTTTCTTAACACTATCCCTACTTCTTCCTCCTTGAACACCATCATGATGATGATCAAGCAACGAAGGTTTCTTAACGCTGTCCCTAACTCCTCCTGCTTCTAAACCATGATGAGGATGATCAAGCAAGCGAACATTCTCTTGTGGCAGGGAATTTTCGGAGCAGTCTCGGCTTCGAGACAATCTTGGTATACGCTTACTTTCTTCCGGTGCAACTTTCCGCGGATTATATAGCCCTGGAACAACCACATTTGCTGAAGGTTTGAGGGCTTGATCAGTGGGAGCATACCTGGATTGCGGCTTTGCACAGCTCGATTCCGAATTGCCGATCGAACGTGGTCTCCCAGACGATGCCGAAAGAGCCGAGAGATCGCAGGAACGAGCTGCGGCCCCCGAGAACGGCCTTGTGGAAGGCCATGGTAGCTTGGTCGAGGCCGAGATTGACCTTCTTGGCGCATTCAGGGCCGAAGTTTCTGGTGATGACTTCTTCGAAAGCTTGCTTCCGCGATCGGAATTGGAATTCGTCGACCAAGAAGACGAAGAAGAAGAAGAAGAAGGGTTGTGACCCCTCTGCCTCTCGGCTGAGATCGATCTTTTCGATGGAAAAGAAGGCCTTTCTGCAACATTCAGCGGTGAAGTCATGGGGTGAGAAGGAGGAGGAGGAGGAGGATTTGGGAGCCCTCTGGAAGGAGAGAGCTTGAACCTTGATGCCATTTCTCTGTTTCTTGAAGACATATGGGTAAGATAGTTCTCTTCTTCTGCTCCTTCTTCTTCTTCTTCTTCTTCTGAAGGGATTCTTTCCTACCTTTCTTCTTCCTCTTCCACCTCTTCTTCTTCTTCTTCTTCTTCTGCTTCTTCTTCTGCTTCTTCTTCTACCTTGATGCCATTCCTCTGTTTCTTGAATACATATGGGCAAGATGGTTCTCTTCTTCTTCTTCTTCTTCTTCTTCTTCTTCTTCTTCTTCTGAAGGGATTCTTTCCTCCCTTTCTTCTTCCTCTTCCACCTCTTCTTCTCCTCCTCCTCCTCCTCCTCCTCCTCCTCCTTCTTCTGCTGCTGCTTCTGCTGCTCCTTCTGCTTCACTGTCTTCTTACATGGCTGTGATCCACAGATGGAGGGGAAGGAGGAGGAGGAGGAGGAGGAGAAAGGTGCAATGTCTCTGTTTTCCTTTTCCATGAGGAAGGGGGCTGGAGGAAACAGAAAAGGGCATTCATGTTGTCATTGATGGACCCCCTCAGACCTCAGATGATGAGCCTGAGAGAAGAAGGAATTGAATGCAGGGGATGAATGCATGGCATGAATGCATGAGTGCATGAGTGCATGGGATGATGCATACGTGGATGCATGGGATGCATGCATGGCATGAATGCATGGGTGTATGGCATGAGTGCTTGGCATGAGTGCATGAAATGTATTCATAGCATGAGTGCATGGGAAGCATGCATGGGAAGCATGCATGGCATGAATGCATGGCATGAATGCATGGCATGAGTGCATGAGTGCATGGGAGAGTGCATGGCATGAATGCATGGGATGAGTGCATGAGTGCATGGAACAGTCCTTAGCATGAATGCATGTGTGCATGGCATGAGTGCATGAGTGCATGGGAAGGTCCTTGGCATGAATGCATGTGTGCATGCCATGAATGCATGGGATGAATGCATGGGATGTATGCATGCCATGGATGCATGGCATGGGTGCATGAGTGCATGGGATGAGTGCATGTCATGAGTGCATGGGTGCTGGGGTGAGTGCTTGGCATGATGCATGTGTGCATGGCATGAATGCATGACATGAATGCATGGCATG
The DNA here is from genome assembly GCA_037176905.1 of Azolla pinnata. Classification (NCBI taxonomy): domain Eukaryota; kingdom Viridiplantae; phylum Streptophyta; class Polypodiopsida; order Salviniales; family Salviniaceae; genus Azolla; species Azolla pinnata. The sequence goes on along the minus strand of JBBBWG010026823.1, from coordinate 25,402 downwards.
AATGCATGGCATGAGTGCATGGGATGAGTGCATGTCATGAGTGCATGGGTGCTGGGGGAGTGCTTGGCATGAATGCATGTGTGCATAGCATGAATACATGGGATGAATGCATGCCATGAACGCATGGGATGTGTGCATGGGATGAGTACATGGCATGAATGCATGGCATGAATGCATGGGATGAATGCATGCCATGAACGCATGGGATGTGTGCATGGGATGAGTGCATGCCATGAACGCATCATGGGATGTGTGCATGTGAATGAAGGCATGACAGGCATAGACATGCATGTGCATGTGCACACATGCACACATGCATATTTCGGTTCGAATCGAGCAAGCGAGAGAAAGCTCATTCATCGGACGACAAACAACTCGATCAGCATGTCGACGGGCACCGATGAAGGAACGCGGCAGAGGCCATCTGCATGTGCCGCGCGAAGATTGGTACGAATCGCTAGCAAGATTAGTTAGTTACGAAGCTTCAGCGAGATCAATCGGAAGAACCATTAGCAGAGATCAGTACGAACAGTTTGTTATCATACGGACAGGCAGAGACATCAGACAAGCTCAGCTTCCGGTCAGAGGGGAGGCGCATGTTCTCCGGATGAGATCCATGGTGATAGATCACAACATCATCCATTCCATTCAATGCATAAAGAACTATAAAGAGCTATGTCTGAATCGGCGTAGGTGGTCATGTCTGCGTGGGGTCCGACTACTGTTCTGCTAAGTCGTTCGGTTAAATGCAGGCGCTCTCAGTGCGTGTCAACTTCTTAATTGCGCGTCGGAAAAGCTTAAGAACTCTGCTCCAGAGCCTTTTGCCTTCTGCCCAGCGTTGTACAGTAACCCAATTACACACCAACTTTGCTTTGCAGATCAGGATTAGCAAATACCACACGAATGAATCATGCCTCCGTCATAACCCTGCCGATGCCGATCGACTCTTGGAGATTGCTTTTTCAGCAGATTCGAACCATGGATTCCGACCTACAGCGTCGGATTGTTCTTTTGTCATGTATCGAAATGCTCTTTCGCGCTCACATGTCCCCCATTGGCATGTAGGACCATATCTCGCTCTGGGGAATAACATAACCGCGCAATATGACAGACACAAGGAGCTCTCAAGCATTTCTACCGAGCGACACTTCTGCGGCTTTCCTTGCTACAAGATTCCTGGTATGGTTTCTCGATTCAAGCGGAAGCGTCTATAATCAGCTTGGGATCGCGAGGACTCGAACCCAAGTACTCTCGATCCAAGCAATCGAACTGCTCGAAGCTTGTGAAGGCCCCTCCCTATCTTCTGCGAGAAACAAAACCGTGAAAGTTGCGTTTTTTTTCTTCGTATTGGAGACCCTGGCATTAGTTAGGTCATTATTCATCGCGTGATGATGATAGTCACAACTTCAGTTGCTCAGAGGAGGAGGGGGTGGGGGGATTCATGAGAGAAACTATCTCCATAGCTAGCTACATAGTGTTATCCCCCATAGTTCCTCAAAGGTCACCACACAACCTGAAACAATACGATTCGCAATACGCCGCCTGGAGGCTAGATTTCACCCGAAGGCCAGACATTCCTGTAAGCTCGGAGAACTCGCTCCAAGACAAAGTATCCCTACCACCATGCCAAAAACCGCCATTTTCTTTATACCCATGTTTGTGTGGTATATAAAAGCGCGCGTATACACACCTCTTGCGAGCTATTTACGGCCGATGGGGGTTCCTGAAACTCGAGACCTCTCGCTTATCAGACAAACAGACTGACAAACAGACTGACTAACTGACAGACAGACAGACAGACGGTGTCACGGAAAGGTCGCGGAAAAGGACGCAGCATCAGCAAGCTAACCATATACATAAAAGCTAAAAGGAGAGAATGAGGATCTCTTCCTCCTTTCCTTCTTCTTCCTTCTTCTTTCTTCTTCTCCTCCGTCTTCTTGTTCATTTCCTCCCGTGGGCGCTTCCACCAGAGTGGACCCGTCCGTAAGCAGACACGCAGGGCATGTGGGCAATACTGACAAAAGTCGAGACATTTGGCTACGGCGTGTGGAGCTAGGCCGCCGATTTCTTCCGTCGTCTGCTCTTTTCTCTCTCATACGAGCTCGGGGGCTCGACTGCCAGTTTCGGTCAGCAGTCTGCAGATGCTCGAAACACGCGCCGGTTCTCGACCGAGACGGAGGAGCTTGCAATGCCTCTGGGACGAAGGAAGGAAGGAAGGAAGGATATAAGCGACAGAAGGGGCCGATTCCTCGAGCTCCCTTCTTTCACGGATCGAAGCCGCTGGCCTTTACGGGATCGAAGGCTCTCGGGAGCAGATCGAAGGCTCTCGGGTGCGCCCCTCGAACACGCCCCAGATCTCCGCGATCTCGTCGGCCGTGAGCACGAGCGGGCTGAGGTGCGAAACCGGCGGCCTCGGCCGCAACTGCCGCCGCCCGGGTGTGGACGCGGCCGAGAGCATCGGCGTGGACGGCGTCGAGTGCGGGGTCGAGCCGCCGCCCGATCCGCCGCCCACTTTGAACTCGAACGACGAAGCTTCTGAAGCCGCATCTCCGTGCATGCTACCATTCCGAAGATCGCATGATAACTCCCATTGCTCATCATCGTCATCATCACCATCATCATCACCATCTCCATCTCCATCATCATCACCATACTCCTCCTCACCCTCCTCATCATCCTCATCATCATCCTCATCATCATCATCATCATCATCATCATCATCATCCTCATCCTCATCCTCGTCCTCGTCCTCGTCCTCGTCATCGTCGCCCTCTTCTCCTTCCTCCGCCATGCGCTTGGCAAGGCTCTCCGGATCGTGGGCACTTCGGCCATCGGCATCCAAAGACTCTTCTTCCCCGAGGGCTTGCGTGAACTCGAACCTCGGATCGTGGGCACTTCGATCATTGGCATCCAAAGACTCTTCTTCCCCGATGGCTCGCGTGAACTCGAACCTCGGATCGTGGGCACTTCGATCATCGGCATCCAAAGACTCTTCTTCCCCGATGGCTTGTGCAAACTCGAACGTCTCGGACTCGTACGAGCTCAATCCTTCTTCTTCTTCTTCTTCTTCTTCTTCTTGGGCTGATCCTTCGACGATGGGCAGCCTGCAGATCGACCCGTAGCTCGAGAGCTCGGCGAGATGCCCGAAACCTGCTTCCCGAACAAGATCGAGCGAGCGGTAAGGATTAGGGTTCTCCCGCTTCGACAATCGCCCGATCGCAGAGTGCGCCGATGATGATGATGATGATGATGATGATGATGATGAAGCGAGGAAACCTTCATCGAGGAGGGGCGAGCAAGCCTCGATCCTTAGGGTCGAGCCATTCGATCGATTCTTCCCCTTCTTCTTCCTCTTCTTCTTCTTCTTCTTCTTCTTCTTCTTCTTCTTCTTCTCCATCTTCTTCTCCATCTTCTTCTCCATCTTCTTCGCATTCTTGCCATGGTCGGGGCTTCGGACTGGCGCAGGAGGAGGATCCAAGCTCGCATCCGATGTGCGCGATGAGAGGTAGCGCTCCTTGAGCTCGAAGAAACCTGCGCAGAAGCTGTCGATCTCGCGGAGCGGGTTGTAGTGCATCGAATCCGAGGTCTCGAGCTCGAGCCCTTCCAAGAACTGGGGCCCATTTTTCTTCTTCGCTTCGATTCTCGCACCTCCTCCTCCATCTCCTCCTCCATCTCCTTCTTCCACTTCTTCTTCTTCTTCTTCTTCTTCTTCTTCTTCTTCTTCTTCTTCTCCATGGAATGATCTCCTCTTAGGGTCCTTCGCCATGGATTCCTCGTTGTGCGATCGTGGGCGTTTCAAGCTGCATCTGGAGGTGGATTTAGCCCCACTCTTCTCCATCGAATCCTTGCCCGGGGCCGCTGGCGGAGGCCTCATCATCTCTGCATCCTAGAGCACCAAAGAAAGGATGCAGAATCAGCACCATTTAAGTCATGATCTGACATGGAAGGCAAAGAAGCCCAATTCAAAGAAGAGCTAATGCTTCTTTGCTTCTCCTTCCTTCCTTCCTTCCTTCCTTCCTTCCTTCCTTCTTCTTCTTCTACCATTTCTTCTTCTTCTTCTTCTTCTTCTTCTTCTTCTTCTTCTTGCCCAATTCAAAAGAGCTATGCTTCCTGCTTCTCCTTCCTTCATTCCTACCTTCTTCTTCTTCTTCTTCTTCTTCTTCTTCTTCTTCTTCTTCTTCTTACCCAATTCAAAAGAGCAACTTGCTTCTTCTTCTTCCTTCTTCTGCTTCTTCTTCTTCCTTCTTCTGCTTCTCCTTCTTAATTCTTCTTCTGTTTCTCCTTCCTAATTCTTCTTCTGTTTCTCCTTCCTACTTCTTCCTTCTTCTTCTTCTTCTTCCTTCTTCTTCTTCTTCTTCTTCTTCTTCTGTTTCTCCTTCCTAATTCTTCTTCTTCTTCTTCTTCTTCTTCTTCTTCTGCTCCTGCTGCTGCTCCTGCTGCTGCTTTCTTTGGATTTATTGGCTTTCTTCCGATGTTTACAAACAGAATGCAGGTCTGAGAGTTTCCACACATGGCAGAGGAAGGAAAAGAATCGACAGGGATCTGACTGACCTGGGCGATGGGGCGGAGGGGCGAGATCTGGGCGGGGGGTTCAGATGGCAAGGAAGGGATCGGGACCCCTATCCCAGGTTCGAATCCCGTCGCGCCCGAGCTTCGATAGCCGCCATCGTCAATGCTGAGCTTCGGATCCATCGTCGTCGCCATCATCATCATCCCCATCTCCTTGTTGCTCTCGGAGCCATGGCGGGGTCTGCAAGGAGCAGATGAGGCCGACGCCGAGGAAGACGAGGACGATGGTAGGCTGTGGATGAGAGCCGAGCTGTCTTTCTTCTTGCTGATCGCAAGCCTTCTGCTGAAGCAAGACCCCATGGGCCGGATTCAGCGACTCAATGAGGCGATGGAAAGCTCTGTTTCTGTGGAGGCAGGAACAGGGGAGGAGAGACAAGGAACAGAGTCATGGTGAAAAGGGGAAAGAAAGAAAGAAAAGAGCAGAGTTGGTTTGGTAGGAAGTGGGTAGAAGAGAGAAAGAGGAAGAAAGAGAGTTTGTGATTATGGAGAAGATTAGTGATGGGATTAGAGGCCCCAAGAGGGGTTTGATTAGGGGGGAGAGTGTGTGATTATGGAGAAGATTAGTGATGGGATTAGAGGCACCAAGAGGGGTTTGATTAGGGGAGAGAGTGTGTGATTATGGAGAAGATTTGTGATGGGATTAGAGGCACCAAGAGGGGTTTGATTAGGGAGACAGAGAGTGTGTGTGTGTGTGTGATTATGGAGAAGATTTGTGATGGGATTAGAGGCACCAAGAGGGTTTGATTAGGGGAATGTTAGAGAGATGGGTGGGCACCAGATGGTCTGATTAGGGGCGGATTAGAGAGATGGGTTGGCCACCAGAGGGTCTGATTAGGGGAGGATTAGTTAGAGATGGGTGGGTTCGATCGGGGACGGACTAGAGATTTTGAGGGTTTGATTAGAGGAGGATTAGAGATGGGTGGGTTCAATCGGGGAAGGATTAGAGATCCCAAGGGTTTGATTAGACGAGGATTAGCGACGAGCAGCTAAGGGATTAGCTTCAACAGGAACTTCTAGTTGGAGAAGGATTAGAGAGGGATCAGATATGATCGCATACGGATTAGAGATGGGCACTAGAGGGATTAGAGAAGGATTAGTGATGGATTGCAGAAGGATTGGAGATGGGCACTTGGAGGGATTAGTGATGGGAAAAAACAGAAACAAGGAATGCAGATAGATCCTCGGAGCCGCTAATCGTTACAAAGCATCGATTCCGCCTCGAATTAATGGTCATCTCAAAGGCTTCTTCTTTTTCTCAGCAAACAGACGACGAAACGTTTCCGGTTCATAAACTCGGCCTTCCTTGCGTCTGTAAACGACCGGCATCGGCGAAGTTCCCCAGTATATGCATCGGAGTCTGATTATTCCGATTCACATCTCAGTCGATCGATTGCATATGCCAAAAAGCTCAGGGCACATCTTTTGATTCACATCCCCCGGATATCCTATCCTTCGTTATCGAACAGAATGCCTTGGAAGCCATAGCAAGAGATCGATATACGCAACTAGGATACCGCGAAGTCAGTTGCCCTGTCAGCATTGGGAACAGGAGTGCTAAGCATCCATCATTAGGCTCTTGGCATTTGTTGGGGACTGATAGACCAATGTGAGTTGGTTGGTAAAATGGTGATCAGCTTCAGCTGATTCGAGCTGGCAAGAAGAAGGAAGCCATGCGTCGTATGCATGCTGAATCGCTCCACTACGACATTGGACAGTAAGATCACCTGACTGAACATCTTAATGAATTCGGCGCCGAAAACGTGAACTTTACCCTAGAGAAGTTGTCCACCAAGGTTGTTTAAAACCCCACATTGACTCGACGGGTGTTGAACAAAAAGGTAGAGAAGAAGAAGAAGTACCACAACAACAACATTTTGCTTGCCGATACTTTGCAAAGACGAGTTGCGAGGCATGAAACACTGTGTTTCATGCGCCAGCCAGATGATGCTGAGATGAAGAGGTACAGAGCCTCTGCTCTCTGGATCCGGGGGCATGAATGCAATCGACGACACAGACCATGTTTGAACATATGGATTTCATTATCAGAAGGAATTTCAACACACCATGTATGTATGTCATCCTTGCGACGCGCGTTATTTCCAGCGCTTCTTACAAACGTGTAATCAATGGTTTGTCAACAATGGTCCCTATGTATGTATGTGTGTGTGCGTGTGTGTGTATAATGTTATGTATGTATGTATGCATAGAACGTAAGTTTTAAAACACGAATGTAAGCTTGCAAACATTTGCGAATGTAATGCGTTTTCTTGTTCTTCTTTTTATTATTATAAATATAAGTTATAAATTTTCTCCTTTTGTTAAAATTTAAACATTTTATTAAATTTACCATTCTTCTGGTCAGGAACATACTCTCGGTGATTCATCAATCTTGAATGCTCGAATCATGCTTGGTTTCGTTTGCAGCTTGCAAAAGTATGGTCCATTGTATGTATGTATGTATGTATGTATGTGTGTGTGTGTGTATATACGTATGAATGTTTGTGTGTGTGTGTGTGTGTGTGTGTGTGTGTGTGTATGGAATGTGTTGGTTGGAAAGGATGGGTTTGGAGTTTGGACAGCGGGAGCCCGAAAGGCGAGTGTGAAACCGAGCCGAGCCGAACGCTTTCACACTGAGGCCTTCGGATTCAACAAGCCGATGCTGTGGTGCATGACAAGGCACCGGCCGATTCCGTCATGTACGCGGCGAACTTGCCGTAGCCCTGTAGCGTGGCGGCATCTGCGCTGGAATTGGATCCCGACTGCACAAAGTACGCCCCGTCGAGGAACGTGTCGTCGACGGACCTCCACCGCCACTTCTGCCACACCGACTCGCTCGCATCGGCGCGCTTGGTCACCTGCTCAAACACCCCCAATGCAGTTTAGCATGCTGATGATATTGTTATGGGCGTAATATTAGGGATTCGATTCACGAGGCCGTTTTCGAGTGGCTTAAGGGTAGGATTAGTAGGCAAAATGCAACTGGGACAACTCCGTATGGCCACTAGACAAGTGTAAACGCACCTTCGTGTTCAGAGAGCCCTAGAAGTTTGACCTGTATAAAAGGGACTGACTAGCTACCGCCTTCCATAACGGCACCCTAAGACGTTATTGAGACTCTTTTTGGCGAGGTCACACAATGTGTAATTAGATCCGTACCTTGCCAGTTTCCAAGGTACGATCTAAGGTAATATTTTATAGTGTAGGACACGGATAGTGCTTTGGGTTCGGCTTCACAGTCCTTTGCCCAAGGGTGGTAGGTGTGGTTGATTAATTACCCTTGAACCATTCTCTTTCTTTATTGTTGTTTCGATATTAGTAGATTTTTGTAATAGTGGACCCGAACCCCCGACGAAAACCGTAAACCTCGTGAACTCAGGAGCTTTCACCTCCTTCACGGAGCCGGAGGCGCGGAAGCGGTTCCCTTGGCTCAGGATGGTTGGGCCTGCACTCCCCCCGATCGCATACAACCCCCACCCGTCGTAGTCGTTGTTGACGACGTGGAAGTAACCGAATCGGCACCTGAAAGACATGTCCAGAAAACAGGGTGGGTCAGAGCTAGGAATCGGGTCGAGACGAGACGCCCCATAAACATTCATTTTAACAGGATTTTCTTAGCAATCGGTTAGTTACTGTTGCTACCGTGCATGGTTGTATCTGTTTTTGTGTGAGCTATACAACCACAACCGATGAGAGAACCATATGTGGAGCTGTATACCCATGACCCCACAACATTGTAATCGATGACAACAAGATTGGCTTTTGGAGCTGTATACCCCTAACCCCTTAAACCCCCAAACCCCCAAACCCTTAAACCCTAAACCCTTAAAACCCCCCTAAATTCTAACCCTTAAAACCCTTAACTCCTAAACCCTTAAACCCTAAACCCTTAAAACCCCTAAAAATCTAACCCTTAAACCCCTAAACGCGAAACCCATAAAAGCCTAAACCCCTAAATCCTTCAACCCCTAAACCCTTAAAACCCTTAACTCCTAAACCCTTAAACCCTAAACCCTTAAAACCCCTAAATCTAACCCTTAAACCCCTAAACGCTAAACCCTTAAAAGCCTAAACCCCTAAACCCTAACCCTTAAACCCATAAATGCTAGATCCTTAAACCTTAAACCTTTAAACCCCTAACCCCTCAAACCCTAAAACCCTTAACTCCTAAACCCTTAAACCCTAAACCATTAAACCCCTCGCCCCTTAAACCCCTAAGCCCTAAAACCCTTAACTCCTAAACCATTAAACCCCTAGCCCCTTAAACCCCTAGCCCGTTAAACCCTAAGCCCTAAAACCCTTAACTCCTAAACCCTTAAACCCTAAACCCTTAAACCCCTAACCCCTAACCCCTAACCCCTAACCCTTAAACCCCTAACCACTAACCCTTAAACCCCTAAACCCCTAAACCCTTAAACCCTTAAACCTTAAACCCTTAAACCCCTAAACCCTTAAACCATAAACCCTTAAACCCTAAACCCTCAAACCCCTAAACCCTAAACCCTCAAACCCCTAAACCCTAAACCCCAAACCCCCATAAACCTTAAAACCCTAAACCCTCAAACCCCTGAACCCCAAACCCCCCATAAACCTTAAAACCCGAAACCCGAAACCCACGGAGTGGTTTGTGTGCCATGTACCGCGGCATGCGCTGGACGAGTCCGGGGCCGAAGTGGTTGAAGGCGACGGTGACCTTCATGGCGGCGTCGGCGGAGTAGGAGTCGCTGTGGCCGAGGAGCATGACCTTGTCGTGGTCGGAGAAGCGGTTGTTGGAGATGGTGATGGCGGAGGACGCCTGCGTGACGTCGATGAGGCCATCGGCGCAGGCCGAGAGCGTGTTGTGGTCGATCCACACGTTGCGGGACGCGAGCACGCGGATGGCGTCGCCGTCGGAGCCGCCGCCGCGGCAGCCGTGGATGTGGAGCCCGTGGACAATCACATTGCTCGCATCCTGGTGTTTGTGTGGATTTGTTGCTGTTTTTTTAGTTTCCAGATGCACGATGCGACTCGGTAATAACGAACTATATAGCCGTGCGTATTGTTTTTTATCTCGATTACAAGTAGCCGATAGATGGGCCGTCGAGAAACTCGAGCGAGAATTTGTTTTCCCGCAAGAAAAGACTGAGACTGTTTTTAACTGATGTGGATTTGCGTATTTGGAAATAAGACCAAGATTGTCCAAAGGCATGGGAGGAACGGGATAGATTGTCTGATCCTAAGCCCTGATCGATATGTTGAAAAGTCAAATTGGTAGCATTATGTTTGGTTGGTCCGATGTGGCCATTTTGATAAAGGACTAGAATTTATTCAGTATTAGCAGAACTTCCAAGGTGCTTCACTCATTAAAGTTTTACAATAAAATAGGACTTCCAACCCCCCTCGTTGGCTCTTTCCTCCCTACCCTCAACTAGTTGTACTTGTCTTAAACATGTTAACTCTACAACAATTTTGATAAAAAGGCTAGAATTTGTTAGATATTAACTGAATTTCCAAGGTGCTTCACTTATCTAATTTTGACGATAAAATGAGAATTCCAGTCGCCTCGTTGGCTCTTTTCCTCGCTCCCTTAACTAGTTGTACTTGTCTTAGACATGCTAACTCTAAAGCGTTTTGGCGCTCCCGTTTTACTAATAAACGGACCTTTCAATTGGGGAAAAAAAAAGAAAGTCTAATTTGACGATAAAATGGGAATTCCAATCGCCTCGCTGGCTCTTTTCTTCTATTCCTTATTAAGTAGTTATACTTGTCTTGGACATGTTAACTCTAAAGCATTTTGGCACCCCCGTTTTACTAATGAAAGGGCCTTTCAATTGTGGGGGGGGGGGGGGGGAAGTAGTTTAATTTGACGATAAAATGGGAATTTCCAACCGCCTCGTTGGCACTTTGCTTTCCACCCGTAATTAGTTGTACTTGTCTTGGACATGCTAAGTCTAAAGCATTTCGGCGCTCCCGTTTTACTAATGAAAGGACCTTTTAATTGAGGAAGAAAAAATAAAAGAAAGCCTAATTTGATGACAAAATGGGAATTCTAGCCGCCTTGCTAGCTCTTTTCCTCCCTCCCTTAACCGGTTGTACTTGTCTTTGACATACGCTAACTCTATAGCCATTTGGCACCCAGTTTTACTAATGAAAGGACCTTTCAATCGGGGGGGAAAAAAGAAAAAAGAAAACAGAAACAAAAAGCACAGATCGCGTGGTAAGCTCAATTGCGTTCGTTAGCCCACAGACCTGGATCGTGAGGCAGGGCCCGTCGGCGATGTGGACGGTGGCGCCGCGCCCGTCGAGCGTCTTGTCGCTCGCGATGAACAGCTCCGACTGCAGCACGATCGTCATGCTCTTCGAGAACGTGATCCAGAGGGGCTTCTTCTGGGCGGCGCCGTAGCGCAGGGTCCCGGGCGCGGGGCTCCCGGCGTCGTCGGCGCTGCTGGTGACGACGTACAAGTCGCCGGCCTTTCCGCCCGTCGTCTTGCTGCCGAACCCGGCGGCGCACCCCGCCAGCTTCTTCCTCGACTCCGCCCATTTCGCGTCCCCGCGCCAGCACTCGTCGATCCTGCAACGTTTGCAGATACGACCCGATGTAAGCAGCGATACTGGCATCGTTCGTCGAAATGCCCGGCTTATAGTTCCAGCTCTAGCTTTTTAACAAGGAGAGAGAGACAGAGAGGCAGAGACAGGGAGAGACAGGGAGAGACAGAGACAGAGAGAGAGAGAGAACTGCTTCATGTAGCAGCAGAGTTACCAGCGTCGTCGCTGAAACGCCTGACTGATAACTACTCTCTTCACGGCTCCAACTTTTACTCTGGAGAGATGCGAGATTTGCGACAGTTGTGTCGCCGAATTGCCCGACTAATCACTACTCTCTCGTAAAGGCCTCTTTTTCTTTTTTTTTTTTTAAACTCCGGAGAGGGAATTGCTCGACGTAGTAAGTAGCGATATTGGCATCGTTGCTAACTAGTTGCCTGACCCCGATAACTACTCTATATTTAAAAGGCTCTAACTTTCACTCAGGAGACGGAAATAGTTCGATACAACAGAGATGCCAACATCCGTCGCTGAATTCATGACCGGTAACCACTCTCTTAGAGGCTCTAGCATTTCACTTAGGAGAGAAAAAACCTTCTAATAGAGCACAGAAACCCAATATCGTTGCTGGATCGCCTGACTAAGAACTCGAGCTCTAACTTGCACTTGGAGAGGAGATCACTAAATGTAGCGAAGACACGGTGGAAATGCCTAACTAATATATCTACTACTCTTAAAGCCTCTAACTTAATACACGGCGAGGAATCGGTTAATGTAGTAGAGATACCAGCATCGTCGCGTGGAATGCCTAACCAAATAACTAACCCCCTTTAAAGGTTGAGTAACCAGTCATGTCCTGATACGTTAAGCTGAATACAGAGATCGGGTCGATTCATCTCTCGGACGCATAAAGGCAAAAAGCACAACACTAGGCCACACAACAACAGTAAGTGCACCACGACGGAGCTTTCTTTTTCTCTCATATTGTTCTTTTTCTTTTTTGGCTTTTTGTTGTTGGTGAGTTGATGATGCAGAAGAGTCAGATACCGGTTGTAGTTCGAAGCAGCGTCGGTAGCTAACAGCGCAGCATCGAGCAAGATGAGCATGGCAAGCATTGAAGACATGGAATGGAAGCTTGCATTGGGAGAAGCAGCCATGGTGGGTGGTGGTGATTAAGGTGATACTGCTGGTATTTATGTGTATATGTATGTATGTATGTATGTATGTGATGGATTCAGTTCTGGGATCGATCTGAAGCCTCTCGAGCTTGTGTTCTGATCGAACCATCTGCGGCCTTCCCCGCCCTTTTATACTTATCGGGGCTGGGGACAAGAGGGCAGCGGTGGCGGCGGCGTTTCGGAATCAGCCTCGATTAAGGATAACAATTAGAGGCCCTTAAACAAACAAAAAAAAAAACATTAACAACCTCTGGGCTTTGACAATCGCGCGAGATTGGGGCTCAAGTGGCTCTATAACCAGAGCCTAGCGCTACGTTAAGCGCACGAGGTCTATCAAACGGAAGCGGCGCAGATGAGGAAGGGAAGGAAAAGGATCCGGATTGAATCTCGCTCGGACTTTGCCAGATTCTCAGCCCACGTAAGTGGTTTCGGCTCTTCGATTCCACGGATCGATAGCCGACACGTTAGTTAATCTAGTCGCACAGTAGTTCCAGGAAGAAGACGCTAATCTCTCCCCCCGCTGCGACAGGAAACCTCAGGAGGAGTCAGGAGGAGAGATCGGCGGGGCTTGCGAAGAAAAGCAAGCAAGAAAGAAAGATATATTAACGTCTTCTGAGGCCGATCGTGGCCCATGTAAGAGGCAAGCAGAACACACTGTAGCTCCGCTAGCTTTCCGAACCGAAACCCTGAAAAAGGCTTCCCTTGTTTGTCTCCTTCTTCCTACTTCGATCTCATCCGTCTTCGTGGAATATGACAATGTATATCCATCCATTCCCAGAGGGGTTTAGGGCTTAGGGTTTAGGGTTTAGGGTTCAGGGTTCAGGGTTCAGGGTTCAGGGTTCAGGGTTGCCTGAATGTGGACGATACGCTCCGGATAGTCCAATCACGATCCGCCATCGCCTCATTCCTCGGAATCTATCAGACCGAATTCTGTCAGAGACGGATGAAGATGAAGAACGTGTTGCGACGGAACAGACAGCAGGACGGTGGGCATGGGATGTCAATCTGCATTGCGTAAAACGTGGGTGGAGGTGCACCCACCGTAATCTAACTCGCTTGCAGAAAACAACAAAAGCCCTAGTTAGTAAGCATCATAAACATGGCAAGTGCCTTCCATACACACAGACACAGACACAGACACAGACACAGACACAGAAACGCATACACAGACATACGTACGTACATATACGCATAAATGCATACATTCATACATACATGCATACATACATGCGTATATACGCATCTATGTATGCATGCGACTGTAATGTCAAATGCAGGTGCGTGTACGCATTCTGGTGTTGGGCACGCCGAGGAAAAACAGTCGGACAGCCGAATCGGCACATGGGGGAGTCTGTTTCTGGAGGTGTATTTGTCGGGTTGCTTTGACTCTTCTTTCGACCCCATGCGCAGACATACTGACAACAGCGCGAAAAACCACCACCAAAGAAGGAGCTCTAACAACTAAGCGGTTTGCGAGATCTCGTCGCTGCACCATCACACGCTCGCATAGTTCTGACGAGTGCTGAGAAATACGTCGACTTATGTACGTGAGAGAATCGGAGAGGTTCAGAGGAGAAAGGCACTCTCCGGGGCAGCTCTGGAATAAGCCTTTTGGGCATAACAAACATCGGGGAAAAGGCACTGAATCCAGGTATATGAAACCATCTTTGGAAGTGTCTTGTGTAAAGTTACCATCAATTGAGATCTGCAGTCGAATTTCAACATATACAATCTTGGAGCCTTAGTTCCTATCCTGTTAGATGAGAAGACCGATTCTTTGTAATGTTCCAAGCATCTGATCTGTAAAGCTGTTGTTGGCATTGCTCAATCCAAAGTTTGGATCATTTCGGGTAGATCCAGACACGCTGAGATCAGAACTTATAGCGAGCGGTGTTCATTGTAATTCTGGGTTCTTTTTTTTTTTAATACAAAAGATTGGGATCTTACTTGGGGATCTTACAAAGATGGGAAAAAACAAAAAAGCCTGGATCATTTCTTCAGAAAAAGAATCATAGTTTACATAAACTGATGGAAGGATGAACATGCTCGCATTCTTTCCTGCGTCAGTCAGTCAGTCGCAGAGTTGCGCTGGGATCCCAATGTCTTAAATTAAAAGAAAAACGACTCGAGCGATCCGACTCAGAAGCAGAAAAAAGCTTTCAAACCCTGCACCCTTTCGAGCGATCTCTCCCAGTAACCGATGACAATGCGTCGAACGATTCCATGAAAAAATTTTCTCTTCCCAACACAGAAGAAAAGTCACTTAACAGAGGATTTCCCTGTCCAGAGCAGTGGGACAAAATGTTACAGAATGCTAGCCCTCATCTCTGCCTCAGTAAATCCACGCGACTAGTCCGTTTGTTGCCAGTGGGCCCGAATGACATTCCAACGCATCAATCACAAAAGTCCCTCTGTCAACAGACATGCGTCTGGATCAGTCTGACTGATATATATCATCTTTTTTTTTACCAACGTAAGATCATAGATGGTTCCGTGCAAATGGGGAACTGGAACCGGATTCGCTGAGGGTAAAATCTGGGGCTATGCATGCGAGGGCTTGACATTGAAGGGCAGCTTATGCAGCTGCGACATTGCTCTCGAATCGAGCAGAGCTAACAAACATACGTACGTATGTATGTACATAAAAGAAATACAAATGTACGTACATGCATGCATTGCATGCCATGTACGTACAGATGAACATATACATACATACATACATACATACAGATGAACGTACATACATACATACCTATATTGCATGCCATGTTAGTCTCCAGATGATGACCATATAGACAAACAAACAAACAAACAAACATTCAGCCTGTAATATGTTTTATAAACATTGGTATCATTATCGTTTGTTTGAGGTCCATAATAATGTTGTTATATAGAATTTTACTCCTCCTAGGTGGCTTTTCCCACCTCCATAATAGCTATTTCCCCATTTGACTAATGACAAGATAAAATCTTCCAAAATATATATATATATATATATAGTTGTATCATAGAGATTGTATATAGAAATTGATAAAAGTCGACAATTGCAAACAATTGGCGCAATAATAAATAAGGATAAGACATTAAAAAAAAGAACATACATGTATAATACATATGCACATTGCACGCCATGGTTAGTCCCAACATCTAGATAGATGGGCATACATACATACATACAGACACACGCACATACACATACATACGTACGTACATTGGACGCCACGGTTAGTCCCCACATGATGACCGTACGCACACTCGCACATGCATACATACATACGTACACACACACATACATGCATGCGCACATATACATACACACATGCATGCATGCACACATACATAGATATACACACATGCACGCATACATACATATATGCATAAACACATGCACACATGCATACATACATATATACATACATTTGCATGCCATGTTTAGTCCCGAGACAACGACCATACAGACAAACATACATACATACACACATGCATACATACATACACGCATGCATACATACACACACACACACACACACACCTACACGCCTAACCTACATACATACAAACGTACATACATACATGCACATATGCATGCATGCATACATACATACATACACACATGCACACATACATACATACATACATACACACATGCGCACATGCATGCATACATACACATGCATACATGCATACACACATGCACACGCACATACGCATGCACACATGCATACATACATACATGCATGCATACATACATACATCTGATTCCTTGGGGACAGTTTTGTAATTATGTAAATTCGGAGGGTCATTCCTGGAGAATACAAGAAACTCCCTTCGTCTCCGACAGTCTTGCTCTTGTGAGCTCGAAGCTTCCATCGCTGTCCTTCTTTGCTCCTCATGGATTCATTCACGACCGCCGAACCTTCTTCCACGGACTCCTCCCTCATCTGATCCCTCCGCTCATGGCTTCTGCTGCCTCCCCCGCCTCCACCAATCCCCGCGATCCCAGACAGGTAAGTCGCTTATCCTTCCTTTTCTCATTTTATGTACGTATTGATTTCTCCCCAACGTCGTTTCTTCTCCCCTCCCGATTTAGCTCTGCAATTTCCCGGTTTCACAACCAGCTGGTCTTTCCATCCGGTGGTGCAGGCTGGCACCTTTCGTTTGTTGTTTTCTTTCCGTTTCCAGGGGAAAGGGTTGACTAGGTTATGGCTTGCTTTCGTGAAATTGTTGCCCAACCTAACGTGGAAAGTTCGCATCCGTGAGGAAGAGAAAAAAAAAAGTCTAGTCTGATGGGTCCCTGTAGCAAATGGTTGCTCATGCTCTTACACAACATATTCATGTCGTAGGGATGTGTTTTTCCTGCTGCCATGAAGTGGATGCTGCTTGGGTGTATTTAAGCGTCAAATTCAGGCTATAGAGGTAGAACCGACCATGGTCTCGACATGGTTTTTCGTGAGGATATAGCACGGGGTTCTGGTGTATAAAGGCTCATCTAAACTCGTATCCCTAAATCCTAGACCTCAAAACCTTGTACGTTGTTCTCCCTTTCGTTAATCATCCTACCTGTGGAGAGGATAATGCATGGATACCCAATTCAAAACTATGCAATCTTTGGCTAGCCCTTGGATTATATGTGGGTGCTATGAAGGCTATATCATGAATGTCCACGTACATTAGGGTGTTTTGAATAATCAGGTATGCTGTAAGATGCAACAACCCCATCCTCTGCCCCTTAATACACCTACATTTCAGTTTATTTTTCCTACACTAAGGACATCTTGTCAATTTCTATCTACCCTTTTATTTTACAAGGAACTACATCTAATGGCATGGAAGTGCTACAGTAACCCCCTCCCACACTAAAATCTAAATATGAACACGGTCATGGGGTTACTGATTTTTTTTGTTTTTTTGGCGGGGGAGGGGGGGAGGCATCCTATAAACTTTCCCCTAGGTATAGCTCATCAAATCCTGATATCATATCCAATTATACACTGTTATACTTATGGCATTGCTTTTCTGAATGAAAATACTTATTACACAATGTACCCTTTGTTTTCTACAGGGTGAAGAGGTACAGGGTGAAGAGATAGCCTCGGATAACACAAAATTGTCAGGTAGCCATGAAGGCATCGAAGATGGTAGTAAGAAAATAGTCAGTCGAGAGGAGGTGCTTGGTGGTTCAGATAGAAAGATTGGTTCTATCCAAGAAAAGCTTGATTGGATATCCGTTTCTACCTCTGGCAATGTACCTCAAGCTCGTTACTATGTATGTAGCTAGAATAGAATATGTTTTTGATCAAATGTGCAGATTATCAGTAAAAAATAAAATACAGTGTGTATGGAGATGAACTTATTGTAGTCACATCAAAAGTATGAGAGTTACCTTGGTGCATATGTAGGTGAATGAGTGTAAACCTATGATACACCTATAAACTTGTTTTTTGGAATGCTGTGCAGCCTTTACTCAGTGATCTCCTTTTAAGATATATTTGGCTTATCATGTTGAAAAGATCCTTGTCCTAGATTTTTATACAAGGAATTCACATGCTCCATGCCGTCCTTGCCCTTTAGGGGAGAATGTCGGTGTCGATGAAGCACGGCCAATTTTAGGAATGATTTCAGTAAGAATGCAGGTTTTTTTTTAAAAACTATGATTAGGCGTCTAACAATGGAAGCAATATCAACAGGATTGCATGAGGCTCGGCAGACAACCTTAATATTGCAAAAGTATGAACTTCACTACTACATTATTATTTCAGAATATTTCATATGGAATTTCAATAAAAGGTGATCTGGATTTTTGATGAGGCTTGAGAACATAAGCCTTATTCTCAATCAATAATCAGAGATTAGCTCTAGAAAAAAACGTTAGAATACCTTTCTTCATAAGAAGCTGCTACTTTCATGATATTGTTGCACTCTTTTCATTCCCGACATAGTGGTTATATAGGCACATGTATATAGTTCCCCCTGTGATATTAGGAATATTATCATCATCAAGAGATGTCCTAAAGAATGCATTGCCATTTACACCCTCGTACTTTTTCTTTTCACCTACTTGTTCATTGTTCCATTCCTATGCTCCTGGCCCTAGCATCACAGCATGATATTCATTAAAAGAGTTATGCATCTACAGCAATCTTCAATATAATTTGTGGCTGAAGTCACTGTAATTGACGACAGTGTAGCTTAAAAAGCAACTCACATATGGAGAGATCTTGTGCACACATTAAAAGGGGAGTGGAGTTCCATTCAAGGAACTTCTGAACAATGTAGGAAGCAAAGAAGTACGTTCCGATGCACTGGGGGTAACATATCTATCTATGAATACTCCCAGGGAATTAATGTTGGCAGTATAAAGTCCCAACTTCTTATTTCCACCACCGGTTACATAAACCATTTAGTGATGTGCACTAAGGAATTAAGCTATGATAAGTCTAGGAGCTGTTAGTCTGAGGACTGTGTTTGTAAATGTTGCTGTATCTTTTCTGGTTATTAATACAAAGTTGTATCTTGTTAAAAAAAAAAAAACAACTAAAAAATTTGAGGGTTTTACTACTAACCATCTTGTATCAGCATTCAGCAGCTGTCATTGGAAGAAAGATGGTCGTGGTTGGGGGTGATTCTGACAATGGAATGCTGGACGATTTTCAGGTAATTTGGAGTCCGCATTATGTCCTTCATAAGACTTGAAGTATATGTATATAATCTATGTCAAACTTTACAATGTGCTAACCGTGTTAATTCTTGTCTTCTTCAGCAATTGCACCTGGGGAAGCTTTGTTGGTCAGAGCTTGGAGCTCCATCTTCTCGCACTGCCAAAGAAAAGGGAGCTCAACAACTTCCAGCTTGTAGAGGTCATTGTTTGGTAATGTTATGACCTTTATGATGTCCGTGGAAATTATCCAGTACACTATACTTTTTCCCGCAGTTTCTGTAATATGAAGCTAATATGAAATGCTATTTAGCACATAGTTTTTATCTTTTTTAAGGTTACTTGGGGATCTAAGATTTTGCTAGTGACTGGAGAAACAAATCCACGTACAGAGACTGTTACAGGTTTGAGTGCCATACACTTCTAATCATTGGGAATATCACATTGCTAAAATGTTTTGATTATTCTGCAGTTTGGTCGTTCGATATGGAAACGGAGAACTGGTCTTTGATCAAGGCGAGAGGTGAAATCCCGGTAATCATGGTTGAAGTAGACATGAACCAAATGAATATCTTTGACATATTGAGATGAATCAGCTATTCTTTTTGTGTTTTCCAATAATGTTCTTAGTTTGGACTCATCTCCTGTAGGTAGCACGAACCCACCACACTGTCACTAGAGCAGGATCTGTACTTATCCTTTTCGGTGGTGAAGATATGGAAGGAAGGAAATTAAATGAGCTGCATATGTTTGACATGAAATCGTCTATGTGGTTGCCTTTACTTGCCGTGTAAGGTTCTTTTGGTCTCTATTATAGAGTTTATACGGTTTGTACAGAGGAAATGACTAGTCATTTTCTTATATCTTGCAGGGGTTCAGTTCCTTCACCAAGGTCCAAACATGTCGCTGCATTATATGATGAACGTCTGCTACTTGTGTTCGGTGGGGCATCAAAATCCAAATTCCTGAATGACCTGTATGCACTTGATTTTGAAAGTGTAAGGATTGTGATTCCCTGTTCCCATGATTATTAGACCTATAGACTGTGTGGGAGTAGATGTTCATTTTATTTTCCTCCATTATGAAGTTTTTCCATAGTTGGTTTGGTGATTTTTTTATTTGGTAATTATTTAGATGGAGTGGTCTCGATTGAAGACAAGGGGAGCCTCTCCGAGCCCCCGAGCAGATTGTGCTGGTGTACTTTTTGGTGACAAGTGGTATATTGCTGGAGGCTTTTCTGGTGACACAAGTATGTTATGTAATGGATCCTAATGTTTCGATGCTTGAATTTACTACTAAATTTGGCGATGCCTAGGAATAATAGAAAGTTTTTCAAATAAAAAAGCTTCTGTCTAATTGAATTAATAAGAGAGATAGAGCACCATGGGAGAATCTGTACACTCATAAGGGGAAGGAGAAAGACAAATAGTGGAAAATGCATACCTATGTTTTTTATTTGTATAGAAATTCCTGCCTTCATACAGGATGCTTGGATACAAGCATACTTGATGTTGCAAGGATGACCTGGAGTCCAGTTTCACACTCAAAAATTGGTTCTCCTTCAGCTTCTGAGGTATGTCTTTACAAAGGAGCGTTTTGAACGTTTGATTACTTTGAGATGTTAGATATATATTGGAGAATATCTAACATCTTCAAGGAAGTCCCTTATTTATTTGATGTCCACGTGACTGAATCTGCATTCTTCAGTAGCTCAAGAACCAAAGTAGCTTTGTGAATTGTAAAGTCTTATAAATATGCAGATTGCAGATATCTTTGTCGTTATAAGAAGCTTTTAGTGCATGATGTTGCAG
Organism: Azolla pinnata; assembly: GCA_037176905.1. Lineage (NCBI taxonomy): Eukaryota > Viridiplantae > Streptophyta > Polypodiopsida > Salviniales > Salviniaceae > Azolla > Azolla pinnata. The sequence continues at coordinate 4,670 of JBBBWG010026823.1, read as the reverse complement.
GGATTCAGCCTAGTCATTGCACAACGAAAAAAGAGAGCATTTTTGATTGCTTATGGTGGAAAAGGATCAAGCTCAGCAGATGAGGTTTTTAAAACTATCCCTTATTTTTGTTGTTTTTCTTTCGTTTTTCCAGTTATTCACATTCTTATCACCGTGCTTGTCTCTTTTCATGGCTTAAAAATCAGGTGGAAGTACTTCATATCTCTGCTAAAGCACACTCTAAGAGTCCAAGTCGACGGACAGCGAAACCTGTAGTTCCTGAATCCAAGGACAGTTTGTCGGTAATAGGCCAATAAGTTGTACCAGTTTGCTTGTAAAAATGTTTTCCTCCTAAGAATAATGTAACACAGTTTTTTTTAGATGATCGATGCCCCCGATAAAGGAGCATCACAAAATTCTGAACGCAGAAATACATCACTGCAAGAGCAAAAAGAATCTAAGACAGATGGACAGAAAGAACTGTATTTTGTTGATGGATCATGTAGCAACCCGGAGGAGGTAATGGAATGTTTTGGAAAAGGGAAAGAATGTCAACAAACTACTTGACAAAACATAAGAGTTTCAATTCTATGTAGGGTAGTGATACCAGAAAAGATGGAGCGATCTCCCCCGACAAGGAGCGGCCAGTGAATTCTGGTAAGAAATCTGGTGAGAAAAAGCTGACCAGCTATGAACGGTGGAAAGCATCTCACGGTGCAAATCATGAGGTAGAATCTGATAGAGGATATGCTGGGACATCAGAGGAGAGGTTGTCAGCAGTTAAATTCGGTAGTGACAGAAATCTTGCATCGGCCCTTCATAAGAGTCTAATCCTGGATGGGGAGCTGAAACATGTCATCTCTGGAAGGGATGAGATTGAGAGGGAACTTGCTTCAGCTATAAAGTGCAGAAAGAAAGCTGAGAGGCGGTTATTAGTCGCTCTCAGTGAGAATGAAACCTTGAGAGAAAAGCTTGAGGCGGCTGAATTGGCTCGGGAAGAAGCGATCAACTTAACCAATATCGTGCATGCTGAAAATCTTAGACTTGACCATGACCTTACCTTCTTGAAAGCTGTGCTAGAAGACACACAAAGGGTAATTGTACATTGTTTTTTTACAAATTTTCTCAGTCCCCCCTTCCCTCCTGTGGTGGTTGATAATAAACAGAATTTGTTTCTATATTGCTCTTCATCTTCATTTATAGGAGCTTCAAACAACAAGAGGGGTTCTATCAGAGGAGAGGACCAGATCTTTTCAACTACAGGTATTTGTTGGGTCATGCTGGTTGAGATATATAATGCATGTATCTGCTAGGTGGAATGTGATTGAGAATATAGCTGGTTTGTGACACATGCTTTTATGGGGAAGGGGGGTTACATCTTGAAGAAATCTTGGGTTATTTTGAAATGAGCGGTTTTCCATTGTCAGCGTCCATCCTGTTTTCCTTCACATGTTTGTGGTTATGAATATATAACTATCGAAAACTGTCGAGAAGGTTTAGAATGTATTCTAGCCCTCCATTAAGTCCAATCACTGGATGTTGCAACACCCATCTCATATGACCTGTTTCAATGGTGAGCACCTTTTCGGAAGCTGTTTCAGTTAGCTCATGGGTTCTTCTATGTATGGTAGATATTTGTACTAAAACTTTGATTTTATCTCTACCTACATATATCTATCTAGCTATCTTCTAGAAAAGTGCCCATCCTGTAGTATTTCGCATGTTTGTTTGTGGATACGCCCGATTTACCGACCTCATAGAACCAGTTTGGTCAATGGGCAGCTTTTTGAAAACTGTTACAATTATTGTGTGTTCTTGCTGTATGGCAGCTATCTGTCCCAAAACTTTGCTTTTATCTAGCTAGATGTATCAATTTTATCCATTGTCAATAACTAGATTTCGTGTCCATCCTGTAGTACTTCATATGTTGTCCATAGATATACAATATAATTGTCGGAAAACTGTCAAGAAAATATATGGTCCACTGGCCCCTTTATGCTCTGCTGGGCATCAGAATACTGATCGCATATAACCACCGGATTCATCAATGAGCAGCTGTTTGGAAGTTGTTCCAATTATTTGCTTGTGTCTTATTTATATGGCGGATAATCTCTCCCAACACTTTGCTTTTATTTCTATCTATAAGTTCATACACTATCTATGTCAATATTTTCCACAATGTGTGTGTTCAGGTAGAACTTTTTGAGCTGAAACAAGCAATCCAAAGTTATGAGAATGGAAGAAAGTCCTGAAGTAGCCAGCAGTGAGTCATGGGCAAATACTTCTCTTACCTTCATCCTAAATGGTGAGTATTATTCTATCATCCGGCTATCATCATTTAACTAAAGAGGGGCTCCTTTTTTTTTTTCTGTTCTTCAATACTCTCGTGGCACTGATTGGCTATATGTACAAGTTTGTTGTCATCAAAACAGATGGGTCCATTCTATCAGAAGAGGCAAACAGTCTCCATGTTGCAATAAAAGCACTTCAAATGCAACGGTGCTGATTTTGGGCTATGATCATTCCAGAGCAATTCGATACGCCTAGTCATTCATAGGTAATATACATCATATAATACCATCTTAAGTGCAAAGACCTATGTATGCATATCATCTCTGGTTTCAATGGAGCATAGCAACATGAGCATATGCAATCCACAGCAAGAGGTTGATCGCCTTGCCAAGTCATTCGATCATGTATCGGAGGAATGTAACTTGATACCATGGTATTAATACTTTGTATGTACAAAAGAAGAAGAAAAGCGGGAAAACAAACACATATGAGTCTCTCTCTCTCTCTCTCTCTCTATTGCATATGCACCATCGTCAATTCGACACCATTTTTTGGGGAGCAATTGTACTCTATGAGCATTGAGAAGTAATGTGTGCGAAGCTCAATCAAGCTATAATCAATCTTTGGCAATTTTCGTGTGAAGTTTGATGAGCAGAGTCATGAATGAGATCGTCCCCACCAGGTACCTCTTCTTATTAGGCTAATAATATGGCCCATGAGACAATGCGTACGATAATGTTTGTGTATCCAATCATCTCCGATATCAGAAACAGACGATGATTCAGGAAGCTCGAGCTGTGCATTTTATGTAACATCTAATTGGATAATGTTGTTAGGGAATTGGAAAGTTTGGAGCGATCCATTCGTTTGTATGCTCATCCCATCGCATAGATGGCATCAAAGAAGAGATCATTTCTAAGTCCATTTTGTTGTACAAGATTGAAGGTCTTTCAGGTCTTTCAGGTCTTTCAAGTCTTCTAAGTTTTTGGTGTCACAAGAGAGTTTAGGCATAAGACATATTTCCCAAGTTGGACTACAGACGTTTCCTCAGGACAAATTGACATCATGTTGGAGTTTTCACCGCATTTCTCTTCATGATACATGTGTGGAAGCCTTTGTTCGATTTCATCAGCCTCAAATGCGAGTGAGGTCGCAACTCGGTCTTCACAAATCTGAGTAGTGCGAGAAGATCCTCGATATTCTGGCCCCTCGAAAGCCAAGAGCAGTGTTCGACAAATTGCAGTCACCAGCCTCGTAGATGCATCTCCGTTCAGCACCAGATTTGTTCAGCTAGCGAAACATCATTCCGATTCAGACGGCGCTCCTACTGGGAACATCAGGCGGACAACAGAAGGCATTCTTATTCAGAATGCTGATCTGATGCAGAAGAAGCTGCTCCTGTCGGGAGGTCATCGATCGGGTGGATATAGAAAGCTTTCCCTGTTGGAGCATCGATCCGATACAGCAGGCGCAACATGAATCCTACTGTTACTGAATTGCGATGAAGACTCGATCGAGAGCTTCTCTCGAATCGGGAACACGAAGGAATCGGAGCCTCAAAGAACATGCCAGATTTGTCACCAAGGATCTCTTTGCCAGATTTGTTTTGCCAGATTTTGTTAACATCTCTTTGCCCATGATTTGATGACCAGTCTACAAGAAAGTCCTCTTGATACATAGTCCTCTGGCCTCTTTGTGTCCTCTGGTCTCTTTGTCTTTGTCAAAGTGCCCACAATGCCCCATGGGAAGAAGCACCTTCAACTCTCCCCCAATCCTCTCCCTAGCTGTGCCTGTTCCCAGCTTGGAGTTAAACTCCATTGCTCTTAGATCCTAGAAGAAGAAGGAAGAGGAGGAGGAGGAGAAGCAGAGGAAGGAGGAGGAGGAGGAGGGAAGAAGCAGCAGAAGGAGGAGGAGGAGGAGGGAAGAAGCAGCAGAAGGAGGAGGAGGAGAAGGAGGAGGAGGAGGAGTAGGAGGAGGAGAAGAAGAAGGAGGAGGAGGAGGAGGAGGAGGAGGAGGAGGAGGGAGGGTCAGAGAAGGGCTTTTCTCATCATCATGGAGAGCATGCTTGTGCGTGCAGCTGAACTTCCATGGGTTTTCCACCACAAGGATGTGTTTCAATCGCCGCCGCCGTCATCTCCTTCCTTGTGGACGCCCATTTTGAGCAAAGGATCCGTCTCTCATCGAAGTGATGGCACTCTGCGGATGCTTGCCTCTCCTGTCAGGCCGATCGAACCCAAATCTCGATGTTTCTCTGCCATTGGTGCCAACAGCATCGAAGCAGGTTTCTTGACCCGATTCTCCTGCTCTTTGGTTATCTTGTGCTTTGAGAGAGAGAGAGAGAGAGAGAGAGAGAGAGAGAGAGAGAGAGAGAGAGAGAGAGAGAGAGAGAGAGAGAGAGA
>JBBBWG010026812.1:28249-67952 GCA_037176905.1 Azolla pinnata | reverse complement strand
GCCGCGGATGGACCTGCCCCGGCCCTCCTTCTTGTGATCTTCAAACGCCCCCCCCCCCCCCTCCCCCCAAGATCTCTTGCCAAGGAATCTGAGAGAAGGCCTCGCCTCGTCTGTACGTGTGGAGAAACCCTAAGCAGAAACTGGCAAAAGAATAAATGCCCTAGACACAGATCCATCCATCCCTGGAAACCAACAAAATCAGAGAAGAAGAAACCCTAAAAGGAAGAAAACTCTGAGAAACAACGAGAGAGAGAGAGAGAGAGAGAACAAAAACCCATCTCTTCTCTTTGGAGAAGCCCGGAAAAAAGCACCGAGGGTTTAGCACCCCTAAAAGGGTTAGAAACCCTAGAAATTATGACAAACGCTACGTATTGAGAAACCCTAACATATAGGAGTCCCAACAAATCTTCATGACTCAGAAACCCTAGCGGATAAGAAACCCTAAAAAGGGTGGGGGAAAGCCTTCAAAAAGAAAGAGATTTTGGGCACCCTGGCCATTCATCTCCGATGGTGAAGATGATGATGATGATGATGAAGATGATGGCGATGGATATGCTGAATGGTGATGGCAATGTTGTGACTGCAATCAGCCTCACCGTGGCGCTTCTCCTGCTCTGCATGCTCATAGGCCACTTCTTACACACGAACAAATGGATGAATGAATCAATCACTTCGCTCATACTTGTGAGTTACTCCCCCTCTTCCTCTCTGTTTTGGTCTTCATACCTGTAAAGCTTTCAAAGAAAGCTCTAATTCTCGGAAGCTTCGCATTATGTATATGTTCGTGAGTGCATAGATGTTATACGTATGTGTAAGTGCATGTGTATGTATTTCGTATATGTGTGTAACCTATGTACATGTGTAGTTTCTGTATGTATCTCGCTCATGGGCTATTATTCTATATGCGTGTATGGTGTGCTGTGTGTACATGTATATGGTGCATGATGTATTGCTTGTACTGTACAGAGTATATTGGCGTTTTTCCTATTGTGTGTGTATTGCAATATTGCGTACATGTCTATGGTTTATTGTGTATTGTACGTATATCTGGTGGTGTATAGCATCTGGTGTTTGATGTACATGCATAAACGTGTGGATTTTAAGTATGTGTGCTTTTGCAGGGTATCTGTGCTGGAGTGATTGTGTTCGTGACAACGAAGGGCCAGAACTCTCACATTTTGCAGTTTGATGAAGACCTCTTCTTCTACTATCTTCTTCCTCCCATCATCTTCAATGCTGGGTAAGTGCTCTATATCTTAGGCCTTAGCCTCTATTTTTTCTTCCTCGTCTCTCTCAAGTGCAAATCACACTTGCAGGTCTACTCCTGCTTTAGTCAAGTTTTATGCTTTTCTTTGATGCCTAAAGTGTCTAATCTTGGATAGTGTACCCTTGAGAAGAATTATCGTGAAGTTCCCTTCTGGATGTCTATATTTTGGAAGAGATGTTGTGAGATTCAGATTTGGATTACTACCTTTAAGAGAATTATTGTGAGGTTCACCACTGCATGGCTACCTATTATACTAAATTGGTGATGGTGCGTTTTACCTTTTGAATTACTGCTTTTACCTTTTAGAAAGAGATATGGAATAAGCCGTTACGTATAGGAAGGGTGCAAAGATGATAGAGAGAGGAAGCAGATGTAATGGAATCGAATCAGTGCAACTCTAATCAAATGAATTTTTTATTGAATCAAACGGATGATAGAGAATAGGCCTTATATGCTACAATTTATAAGTGTGCTCAGCTCCAATCAAATGAGAATTATTGTTCTATTTAACACTGATGGTGTTTTTCTATTACTTACATGAACTGCACAAAGTCTTCATGGATTGAGAAAAGTGCTCTCCATGCAATTTAATGGAAGTTAGAGAGTGATTACTTAATCCATGATCATCCGATCAATCTACTGTTAAAATATGTTATCAGTTCGAATGTCTAGTGCCAAGGAAATTGTCTAGAGCTAGGATTGGTTTTTGGAAGGAACTTACAGATATTAATCAATCTTGAAATATTATGTGCTTATTGTTTCAAGGTTTTAAGTGATTGTAAAGATTTCTGCTAATTTTCTGTCTAAATTTGCTTTTGATTCGAGCCGAAAATTAATGACTTTATGTATATGTGCTGAAATGAAAGTTAAAATGCTGAACATTGTGATGTTATTGTAGATTCCAAGTGAAGAAGAAACAATTCTTTCAAAACTTTGCAACGATTATGCTATTTGGTGTCATTGGTGTGTTCATCTCGTTCACAGTTATAACAGTTGGTGAGTAAATCTGTGCTGAAGGAAAAGTTGTATGTCTTAAATTTAAAACTTTGAGGGTTATGGACCATCTTTTATGTTCTTTTACACTGATTGTTGATTTCTCTTTTGGGTAACTTCTGCTCGAAGCATGCAAGGTGTTGTTTCCGAAGCTAGGTCTTCAGCTATCATTTCTTGAATTTATGGGTAACAAATCACATTACTAAAAACATTTCAGTATGTGAATATGTTTTAGTGTTCTTTATTAATATGCTTAGTACGCTGCTTAATTTGTGTTGTTATATGATGAACAGCACTTGGCGTGATCTTTTCAGCAACAGATTCTGTGTGCACTTTGCAAGTAAGTGAAATATTTGATTATCTCTAAAATAGCTGGCTTGTTTCTTCATGCTTGCCCCATCCACAGACTTTTAAGATATATCACTGATTCACCACGAACTGTGCGATTCTGATTGTTTCTTGTATCTTAGCATGCTCTTGACTGATTCCCAATAGGACCCTATTTTAAGCATATATGGTTTTGCAGTAGAAGTATAAGATGCTAATTACAGGTTTTGCTTTGCCTCATGCTCAGCAATATTAATTAACGCAGCAACTCTCACATATGCAAAGACTATTGTTTTTATTTCTTGGCCATGTACCGGGAGGAGACGACCAGAATCTAAGCAAGCATTGCTGAATTTAGAGATGGTGAACTAGACAGTGCCCGATGTGGAATGTTATACCAGAAAACTTAGCTTAGGAAATGATCATAAGCATTGGACAATTGCTAGCGATGTAGTGCCGATTTATTGTAACTAACCTGTACAAGTATAACATGTGACTCAATTATAATTTGTTGTGACGATTCGCGGTACCTGAATCCATATCACGATTGTTCTGACGATTTTCCGTACCTGAATCCTTCTTTATGCTAGTAACTGAATCGGCGCTGACAGTTTTTGAACTTGTTCCAAGGTACTCCATCAAGATGAAACGCCGCTTTTGTATAGTTTGGTGTTTGGCGAAGGTGTCATGAATGATGCTTCCTCTGTTGTTCTGTTTAATGCCATTCAAGACATAGACTTGAGTGAAATTCATTTCACGAAGATCCTTTTGTTATTGGGGAAGTTTGTCTACCTTTTCTCCACAAGTACGATGCTCGGAGTTTCAGTAAGTGCTATTTATCTTGGTCTTGTTTTCTCTCAGTCATTTAGAATATTTTGATGTAATTGAGAACATAATATCAGCTACATTGTCTCTGGTGATGAGTTATAGGATGTATGGAAGAATAGCTATTCTCGATGAATAAATCGGTTAATTTTCTTTTTCAGGCAGGCTTATTTAGTGCTTTCATTATCAAGAAGACATACATGGGCAGGTAATATTTACTTCCGCAATTTACCAAATATGCAGTGTTTCTTTGGATGTGGAGGAATTCCAAAGTGGATCATGCAGTTAGTGTCTCTAACTAAGCTTTCAGGGTGTGAAAACCATACCATACTTCCAATTTAGCTGGGTTTACCATTGTGGGATCTTATGTCAACAAATAAAAGACTCTTCAGAGCTAGATTCTTTCTTGGACAGAGGCATCGACAAATTATTTGTCCCTAACTCTCCTCTTTCAGTATTCCTTTACTGATTCTTAGCAGAAAAGAATGGTGATATAATACTGCCTTTTAGTTTGAACCCTGGGATCCCAACTACCGAGTGTATCATGCTAGAAAAGATAACAAAATTAACTGTGATTTCCCAACAAATTAACTTGATAGCTTTAAAACTTGAAATCAAGTACCACATAAGGTTAGATTCAACAAAGCAAGCCTTGGTATTCTTACCTGGTTCTACACTTATAGCTGGTCAGCAACTTTGCAAAGAGCCTAATTCAGTGATCTCGGCGTTAGAATTGGAAACACGTCTTATACATCAAAACCTAATGCTAACTCAACAAACTTTTAAGCGTGTCAGTTATGTTTTGTTGGGACCCTTCTTGATATTTTACATATGTTAGCACATGCTTCTTTCTTCCTGCCCTTTTCCTTCATAAACATAAATTTGTTGCATTATCATATCCTACATAGTGGAATGACATGTATTCATATCCTCTTGTAATTTATTTGTGAATTGGCCATATGGTGCATTCTTCATGGAACTGTTAGTGTTGAATGAAGCAAATTGTTAGTTCTATGGGGTCATAAAACTGAGCCCCCCTATATATAAGCTGTATCCACATGTCAAGATATTGACTTCTGCCAAGTCACAAGACATGACTCCTCTGCTGGACTTTGTTGGTCATTAGTCAAAGTACAGTCATCAATTCAGTCATTCAATTCAATCAAAATATACATAGCCAGCATATATTCTATGAATTCAGTTGAAATCTTCTAAAATTTGGACACTTGGTTCAGATTGAAACTCTTTTGTATCCAGCGCCATTGCATTTGAAAGTATCCCATTTCCTCTATACATCCTATGTGAATAAACAATCATCACTAATGATATGTAGTGCTAGGTATGCAAATCTTTCTCGTAATGTATGCTCTAAGCATAGTAACTAGCTGTTAAAATTTCATTTTTAGCCTGATATACCAATGATTTTAACTATGGGCAGACACTCAACTGACCGTGAATTTGCAATTATGCTTCTTATACCTTATCTTTCGTATATGGTAGCAGAGGTAACTGGTTACATTTTAATAAAGCTGTTGCAGTATTCTCAAAGGCCTTTTTTGAATTTATTTAGTGTTTCTGTTCAGCTTTTGCAACTGAGCGGCATTCTTACCGTGTTCTTTTGCGGTATAGTCATGTCCCACTACACTTGGTACAACATGACAGAAGGTTCAAGGACCACCACAAGGTAATTCCAAACTCGCATCGTGTAGATGTGATGATGGGAAACATTTGGGGTATATCCCTTAACTATATCAATTGGTGCAGGCACACGTTCGCCACCATGTCCTTCATTGCTGAGACTTTCATATTCTTATATGTTGGTATGGATGCTTTGGACAAGGAGAAATGGAAAATGACGGATGTGAGGTTTGTGCTTGAAATTGCTGAGCTTGTTGGAAATCATGATGGTTAATACACATTTTAGCTTGATGGTTTTTATCTCTATGAACTGGACAGTCCAGGAACTACGCTAGCCCTATCCGGTGTGCTGCTCTTCTCTGTCCTCCTGGGTAGAGCTGCATTTGTGTTTCCGTTATCGGTTTTGTCAAACATTACTGGTAGAACGCAGCAGTCAAGGATAAGCTTTCGTCACCAGGTACAACCAAATCTGATACCTTGCTGATGTAGCTCAAATTTATTGATTGACAAGCAAATACAATGGATTTGGGACAGCTGCAAAGCAGATTTGATTATCGATCGCGGAAAATTCTGGAATTTTCTGTCGTGAAAGAAGCTAAGGATGTGTCTCCTTTGGACAGGTGATTGTCTGGTGGGCAGGGTTAATGAGGGGTGCGGTCTCCATCGCGCTTGCATATCATCAAGTAAGCCCATGATTTCATCTGCTAGGATCTGTTTTCAACCTTTGAAGCAATGAGATTTCATGTGCTAGCAGCTGCTTTCAACCTTGGAAACAATGAGATTTCATGTGCTAGCAGCTGCTTTCAACCTTGAACAAATGAATGCAATTTTGACCAATTCATGTGTGTTTTTTTATTTTATTTGGGTGGGGTTTGAAAGACTCAGTCTAAGAACAGCAAAGTCTAAGTTTTTTCTTTCCATGGGGAACTTACTTTGTTTTTGGACAATGCAGTTCACAGTGTTCGGTAGCACGAAGTACCCGCTCCATGCTGTTTTGATAACCACCACCATAGTCGTCGTGGTCTTTAGTACAGTGGTATGAGACCGGATCGAGTGTGTTTTTCTTCCTTCCACCCCCAGTATTTCATTTGCCTAAGTTCCTGTTTTCATGTTCCCCTTGACAGGTTTTTGGAATGCTAACAAAGCCCCTTGTGCTGTGGATATTGCCACACCATCTCAGGGCATCTTATCGTTCTCGCTCCTCATCTCCCGCGAAAGCATTGATCAATGAATATGGACTCAATGCTTCACTCTTGGAAGACAATGGTCCGATCGAGAACTTCGTGACGAGGTCCAGCAGCCTCCACATGCTATTCACAGCCCCGACTTTTACTGTCCACTACCTCTGGCGGAAGTTTGATGATGCGTACATGAGGCCGATTTTCGGTGGTAGACATCTGGGAGTTCCTCTAGGCATCGGCCAGCAAACCGAGCCAGATTCAACAACTCCTGCACAGAATGACGTAGCTTGATACATTATATGTATAAAAGGCATTGTTTTTTGTATTTGTGTAGCGTTTGTTCTATTGAGATCTTGGGCTTCTTTCTGCAAATTTTGGGTACCTGCATTTCTGAGCATTGTACAGGCGTTACATGTGAGTAAGACCCGCTGTGTATCCTCCTTGAATTCTACAGATTTGTACATGTGAGAATGAAAGAATGGTATCACTTGATGTGCTGCATTTGAGTAACCGAGGGGGAACCCGAGTACTTCAAAAGTTACATGTGGAGATCTGGAGCAGTGAGGGTTGAAAAGTACCCAGGATTTGGCTATCTATACTTTTATCAAATTCAAATTGCTGGGAACTATATGGTCAGATTTGGTTTGTAACTTGTATGTCAAAAACTATTTGGCCAGATTTGGTGTATAACAAGTATGTTGGACTCAAAATTGCTCGGAACTATAGGCTTCAGTGGCACCGAGGAAAGTAGCTGGAATTTTACAAGGTTCGTGTAGTCATGGACAACTTGAATCATGACTCTGTATATCAGATGATGAAATGGTCTATGAATTGGATGACAATGAAGGATAAATGTTGAGCGGGATGCTAAACGATCATAATCAGTTTTAAACAAAAGACTATATTCCTGCATCAGAAGACTAATGAAGAAGTGTTTTGATGCTTCATGTTGTACTTTCAAAAGCACCTCTGTATACGTTTCGCAAGGCATTTCAATAGCATGACATCATGTACTGATGCAAAGGTTACCGGTTCAAGCTTCAGTAAAAGGGACTTAAAAATAATGGAATTTAGGCACTCGAATTCTCATCTTAGAATGCAGTCCAACTCCATAAATTCCACCAAGCATATGGGCCACCAGACACGGCAACTCAGTTGGAATTACTAACATTTGAATACACTTCGTCTCGGATCCAGATACCCAACTTTTAACACTCAAAAGCTTTTTCAAATGAATTACCCCATTCATGTACTCGGTAAAGTATACAACTAAAATGTGAAGCCAACACTCACAATAGTTGTATTTCTGAACTGACAAATAAAGCTAAGACTTAAGTGTAGACTTAAAACCTCCATTCATTTAGATTCCAACATGTGTGTGGAATTGCATCACGGGAGCCACAAAGGCTTGATTACAAAAGAAAGGCCAATTCTAAAGAGAAGAATGGTTAAGAACCAAGTTTGGAAGCTAGGCTAATATCAAAACTGACGTCTTGCTCAGCCTTTGAGAGCAATAATATATCGTGGCAGCAGAGAATAAAGACCTCTTACCAAAAAAGACCTCACATTTCACACAAGATTAGAGAGATTCTCTATGAATTAACTTCCTCATCTTCTTCGATCTTTGGAGCCAAATAAAACCTTATATAACCCATTTCTGCAATTTTGTACTCGACCACAATAGGCAACTCACTTGACATGCTCACAGTCACCGTATTTGAGAGAGGTGTAGCCTTGGTGAATGAATTCATGTAGCGAAGCGCAAATGTAAGCGTAACAGGTTGCTGTATTTGGATGACTGTTGCATCCTCAGGCTGCAATCATACAATAAAATGGAGTAATGATACACGTCAGCTTCACTAAACATAACTTCGTGAAGAGACACACACTTTACGATTTCAGGCAAGCATGTGTATGTATACATGCAAAACATTTTGCATATATAGACGCCTTAAGCTGAAACAGTTTTTACTGTGATGGTACCTTGTCAACTGATGTATTCTGACGGCATACAATGTTTGCACTCCCTATGTCGCCCTTTGTGGAGAATTTTACTCCCTCTTTGGTTGCAGATATTACAACTGCAAATACGGTGTAATGTTACCGGCATACATTCAGATAATGTCATTAATACAAATATGGCAGAAAATGTCATCTGTGTATCTAGAAACATAAATATCAGTCAGAGGAATATGCAGATTTCTTGATGTATCAACATATGATACATTCTTTGCCACATTTATGTGTGAATATTTACATGTAATTGGGTGTGAATTTATGCCATTAGCATGTGCATATATGCACCTATACATGCAGATTTATAAATAAAAAACGTAACATACATTTCACCACATACATACATGAATAAAAATAATACATACACAACTAGAGTCATATGTTCATGCACATGCACACATACATATACTCCATACGGATACACAACCGTAACTAAACCCATATCTAGAGTCATAGCGTTCATAAATAAAAGAACATATATGTATATGCAATATAACTGGATAAATGGGTGATTGTGTTGATGGCATCAACATTTGATTATACTGTATACACTTGACCACAAGCTCATTTATAATAATGAGCCCCAATAAGTGCATATGTGCAGATGTACATAAACATTCAGATATGCATAGGCACACATATGAGCATGAATAGGGTCAAATACTCATAGACATGCATAAGTAAACATCATACAGACATGCATAGATAAATTTGATTATACTGTATACACTTGACCACAAGCTCATTTATAATAATGAGCCCCAATAAGTGCATATGTGCAGATGTACATAAACATTCAGATATGCATAGGCACACATATGAGCATGAATAGGGTCAAATACTCATAGACATGCATAAGTAAACATCATACAGACATGCATAGATAAATTTGATTTGATTAACAAACACACACCACACAGATATGCATACATATAACCATAACATCCATGTAAAATTCTCGATAGCTCGGTATATTTAGGTAAAGCAATCAAAGTAGACGAAGTACCTGTGTCACCAATTGAGCTGAGATCTCGGCAAATTCGTGCAAATTCTTGTGATGGCATCCTGATGATAGCCTCGTACTCTGTTTCTGGGATACCCAAATGCTCACTGTCTATATCCATGAGCTTCATCTCAAAATCTGAGATCTTGTCCTGATCTTTTTTTAGTAAGGAGAAACACAGACAACGCATTAGACAAGAAAACATGAGAGAATGGCCCTGATATTACAGTAGAAATATCAGCAAAATATCCGCGCATCTACGCATGTAAAGAATCTATGTGAACCCTAGAATCACAGAATCTACAACAAGAAAAACCTAACTTTACCGACAACTGAAAGGGAGAAAGATGCTAACTTGGGCTTTCGAACATGAAGGTGACAGTGTCTCCTCCATCGTCGGCTTTGATGGTGATGATGTCATCGTTCCCGGCGCATTTCAGCAGCTTGGACATGTTGTTCAGGTTCATACCCATGGACAGGTTGCGGTCGCACCGGTAGTGCTCGAATCCCTCGGAGCGGAGGAGAAGCGCGACGAGCGCGACATGGCTGGAGTCCATGGACTGCAGGGAGAAGCCGGTGGAGGAGCAGTCGAAGTTGGCGTCGGTGACGAGGTCTTTGATCGCCTCCAGGACCTTCTTGAGCAAGCTCCCTTGGAGAAGCCGGAGCTCTAGCATGGCTGGAGTCGGGGGCTGAGGGCGGAAGCGATGCAGGGCGCGACGCAGGGGGAGGGCGAGGATGGAACGGAAGGAAGAGGGAAGAGGAGGAGGAGAAGCAGAAGAAGCGCAGAGGAAACCCTAGCGATGGCGGAAGCGAGAGCTCGGAACGAAAAGAAGAAGAAGACGAAGAAGAAGAAAGAAGAAGAAGAAGAAGAAAGAAGAAGGCGGGAACTTTTTGGGCGGGAAACCGGACGTTTTGGCGGGAACGGCCGGCGGGAGATGACGTGTCGGCATCTGGTTGGTCAGAGGCCGGTCAACGATGCCAACGGTCAACGGTCAATGGTCAACGGAAATGACACCAAATCACGCTGCTTAGGTCAAGGGAAGGTCATGGAGTCAAGGGCCATGGTCAATGCCAGTTTAGGGTTTCCGCCTCAAGAGTCGAGTCAGGCTCGGACGTCGGTTTAGGGTTTCCGTCAGTTTAGGGTTTTACGGCTCGGGGTCAAGGGGATCCCCGCCTCAAAAGTCAAGTCGAGCTCGAGCGTCAGTTTAGGGTTTTATGGCTCGGGGTCAAGGAGATCTTTGCCTCAAAAGTCGAGTCAAGCTCGGGCGTCAGTTTAGGGTTTTCCGGCTCGGGGTCAAGGAGATCTTCGCCTCAAAAGTCAAGTCTGGCTCGGGCGTCAGTTTAGGGTTTTACGGCTCGGGGTCAAGGAGATCTCCGCCTCAAAAGTCGAGTCAAGCTCGGGCATCAGTTTAGGGTTTTACGACCCGGGGTCAAGGAGATCTCCGCCTCAAAAGTCAAGTCAAGGGAAGGTCATGGAGTCAAGGGTCATGGATTCAAGGGTCATGGTCAAAGTCGAGTTTCGGAGGGGGCAACTGAGCTCGATGGTCAAAGCTCGAGCTCGCTGGCTTTTCAAAGACAGAGCTTGGTTCATTGACTATATTCGGGGTTTTTAGGGTTTAGGGTTTAGGGGTCGAGGAGATCTCGGCCTCCAAAGTCAAGCCTGTGGGCAACAAGGTCAAGGGTCAAGCTCGAGCGTTGGTTGGCGGCGTCAAAGTCAAGCTCCAGCTTTCGGGGCTCAGGGCTTTGACCTTTGGATCTACAGTCAAGCTCGTGTGATCAACGAGTTTCCATCTATATAGCATCTATCGTGAACTCGACGATTCTCCCGCACAATTCCTGCTTGTCTGAGATGAACCTCCTCCCGATTCCGACTTTCCCAAAACAAGTTGTTGTCGGCAGTTACCATGCACCCGTATCTGATTCCCTCGAGGTCTCGCGGTATGCATGACTTTGCCCCTGAATCCTCTACTCTTCAAGCTTATTAATAATAAACGGGTATCGAGCAACGACTCTGCCATACACCAAACCGAGCAGTTCAACCGAGTTTTAACCAACTTTACCAGCTTCAACGACTCGGCGGCTCGAGCTCGAGATCTGTTAAAAGCCAGGTTCCGGTTTCTTCTGGCCCGAAGTTTCGGGCGACTCGGTTTCCGAACCTGCTCGAAGCTGTTTAAAACAGACGGTAAAGAAAAAGAGATCAGCAATCCCGATCTGCAGTTTCGGCCTAATCCCAGGGTTTTAGAGTCTGTTAACCCTTAAAAACGGCTCAAGCTCAAAAGGCTTTTATTTCCATGTATGCATGTCTATTTCATGTGCATGCATGTACATCGATGTGGATGCATGCATGACATGGGATGGTGCATGCGGGGCATGCATGTACGCGTACGTATTCGTATGCGGGCGCGTGCGTACGTATTCGTATGCGTATTCGTATGCGTACGGCGGCGTGTAGACCTCGTCTCAGAAGAAGAAGAAGAAGAAGAAGAAGAACGAAGAACGAAGAACGAAGACGACGACGAAGAAGAAACGCGGAATCCATCTCCATCCTGTCGATCGATCCTTCGATCCGACCCGCGTCTGCAAACCCTAACATTCTCCCCTGCAGGTCGTGCAATCTCTCAGGTATCCGTCGATCCATGGCTCCGCTGATTCTGTTTTCCTGGCTGTCTGTTCTCTCAGCAATCTCTCGCTCTCTCTACAGCGTGCGTCTGTACAGATCAGATCCACCAGACGAAGCTTTCGGGCCTCCCCGAGAACCCTAATCCAACCATGAGTTTCTTGTTTGGCAAGAAGAAGACCCCTGCAGGTGATCTCTCTCTCTCTCTCTCTCTCTCTGTTTCTTGACGTGGTTTGTTCCCTTGCGAGAAAGAGAGAAGCCTGGATCTCTTCTCGAACTCGGCATTGTTTAGGATTCTGGTCTTGGAGCTCTTATTCTGCAATCTGTGTGCAGAGATATTGCGGGAGAACAAACGAATGCTCGAAAGATCCATTCGGGAGATCGAGAGAGAAAGGCAAGGCTTACAGGCACAGGAGAAGAAATTGATCCAAGAGATCAAGAAGACCGCAAAGCAAAATCAAATGGTATGTGGATCGTTTCTGACCCCTCGACCCAAGTGACAAGTTCCTCGGGAATTTGTTTCTCTGTTACGGTCTCCTCTATGAGCAGCTGTGCCTTATTACGCAAGAATCCCACAAACTTGTAGGGAATAACAGGGAAAGTATGGAAAAATACGAGAAAGATACACGAATCTAGTAGAAAGCTTGTATCATAATCAATCACCGACGGAAAAACTAGTTTTTTTTGTTATTTCTCCCGTGAAGCCTTTGGTCTATATGTCTGCATAACTTGCACCTATCTATCTCTATATGTATGTGTACATATCTGGATATTTGTGTGTGTGTGTGTGTATTCTTTAGATCACGTATGGAGCACAGTAGAAAATTGGCCCTTTTGAGCTGGATGAATTCAACATGATGCATGTTTCAAACCCTGTCACCGATTGCACCTTCAATTCCATGCTTACTTCATGCGCACAAAAGATGGTAAAAGTCTTTGTTTGCTAATCCACTCGACAACTAGTGCATTCATGGAGCAGGCATAGAGTTAGTATCATACTTGGTTTATTGTATGCCTACATCAAAGTAGGTACAATTACCATGATATGCAATCTGATTTTCAGGATGGAGAACAAATGATGAACCCTTTGACTATCGTAATCGATCATTGCAAACACATTATTAAGCGGTTTGTGGGAATGAATAACCCTGATCGGGCCTTGCTGCTTTTGGAGAAACATATTGATTGTATTCATTGCTTGCTTGGATGTAGTCAATATAATGAATATGCTTATCATTTCCAGGTATTAGAGGTGATTAGTGCCACACTCATAACATCCAATCGATCAATAGTGTTGGCCCATGTTTGTCACATATAGGGACAGTTATGTTCCTGATGAAGTGATCAGGGTGTGGGATTGTCATTCCAAGCATACTGTTTTGCAGTTTTGGAATTTGCTTGTATCTCCATGCTCTTTGTTTTAGTCAAACCTCAGGTTTACTGTTTAGGGGTTTTATGACCTCACAATCTTCTTAGCTCATGGTTCCTTGACCAAACCCTGCAGATGATAACTTGCAAGTGAAACCCAATATAATCACATTCTCATAGATGTAAATCCCTGTGCAAAGAGCAACCTTTATCATCCTCAAACTTGGATTGTTGAGTAGAAGTGAAGTTGGCTGTTCAGTGAAACAAGAAGAAAGCAATAGTTACACAGAAATTGATCAATGATCCTACAGCATACAGCTTCGTCTCATGATTTGATAAAGATTGAAGTAATATGAGGGCATAAATAGCAACTTAGACCTAATTACCCTAGAATCATTGGTTACAGATGGCATTGTGCATGCCAGAGAGCAAGTCTGAGACCGCACCACCATCAGGCATTCCTGCATCAATTTTCTGGATCAGAACATTAAATAATCCTCAATTATCTGCTAACTTGACTATTGCTGCCACACCTTGCTGATAGCATATTCCTTCAGGACTCAGCATTGTGTCTCCTTTGCTGCAGAGTCGATGTGGCATTTCACCCTGCACAATTTATATTTGGCATTTCACCCATGATTTTGTTATCGTGAAATGCTGCATTGGTATTTTGTAGCTGGTACATGTCTGACAGATTTTCTTTTTATGCATTTCCGGTACAATTGAGAAAGGCGTAAATGACATTCTTCCTCTGTTTGCATAAGAAAATGACATTTAGAACTCTGTCGGACAAAGTAATATCTAAAAAGGAGGATGAGATGCGGGTTGATGGATGTGAATGCATATGATGCATTGTGTTTCTTAGATTTGTTTTGCAGTGCTACGTCTTTGACGAGAAGCCATAAAAAATTGAAGTGTTTTGTGCATCTTATTTTCTAGTACATTCAAAGCATCTTTGGAGGCTGAACCGTGTACGTTTGTTCTTTCTTCCTAGGGTGCAGTTAGGGTGATGGCAAAGGATTTGATCAGAACAAGACATCAGATTACTAAATTCTATGCCCTCAAGTCCCAGCTACAAGGCGTTTCATTGAGAATTCAGGTAAGCAAGAAATGTGACTTACACAAGTATTGTGCACGTACACTACAACAGTTGATTTTGAGTTGAATTTTCAAGTAATTTTAATGTCTGTTCTGTCGATGAAGACATCTTGTGTCGTTCTCTGTGTAGACCTTGAAGTCAAGTCAATCAATGGCAGAGGCAATGAAGGGTGTAACGAAAGCAATGCGGCAAATGAACAAGCAGATGAGTTTACCTGCCATACAGAAGATAATGCAAGAGTTTGAGAGGCAGAATGAGATGATGGAGATGACAACGGAGATGATGGGAGATGCCATCGATGATGCCATGGAAGGGGATGAAGAAGAAGAAGAAACCGAAGAGCTCGTGAACCAAGTGCTCGATGAAATCGGCATTGACTTGGATTCTCAGGTATGCATGTCAAGATTTTCACTCGCACTCGCGCACACACACACACATACGCATATTGATCTTGAGCTCTTCAATGCTTCATTCATTGATCATTTCCTGGTGCCGAGAGATCCCCAAAAAGCAAAATAAGGAGTTTTAGCTTGTTATCATCTTGGCAAAGACTGTGAACAGTTGTTGCATGCCACTTGATGTGGGAGTTTTTTGAACATTGACTGAATTACTGTTTGGAGCAGTTGGTGAATGCGCCGGTGTCTTCAGCAGCACCAGCTAGCACATCAGCAAGTCGGGTTCCTCAGGCAGCGCCGGTTAGTGCTGACGATGTAGGCATCGATAGTGACTTGCAAGCTCGCCTTGATAACCTTCGGAAGATGTGATGAAATGCAAAATTCCGGGCGATTTCGAGCTGTGGAAATAATATTTTAAAAAGCACCGCACAACTCTTTATGTGTTATCGATTCGATCGATTATACACACCTGTAGCTTCAAGTTTTGCTATATATATATATATTTCTCTCTTCCGCCTAACTTTCATTTCCTCTGTTCACCGTGTACTATATATATTATAAAAGGAAGAAACAAAGATCATTGTGTACAGACTCTGATACTTAGTGTAACAATTTCCCTTTGTGTATGGGGGATTCTTCTTTTGCATCTATATGGCTTTTTATTCAGAATTGGCTGTTTGGAAGCCTCGTAGTATAAATGTTTGGTACATGGTTGATGCGCCCGCATTGTTCATATGGGAAATAAAGATGAAATATATGAATCCGATTGTCGTAAAACAAGTAAGCCATTTGGGTTTTCACAATCTTAAGACCACGAGGACCACTAAATCAGATGCGGTTTATGGGCTCTAGGCATACATTTGGGCTCTAGTGCATAAGATTATCAAGCAAATCAACATTCTTTTGAACAAATTACCCAAACCATCATACTAAATCTCAACCAGTAACAAGTATTTGATTCCTTGTGTAGCTCACGCATGCTACATGAGGCCATGTCGTGCATGCGTTCATACATACGCATTCGGCTCGATTCTTAACAGCTGACAACAACAAGCTGGCTAGGGAAGCAACAGAGTTCCCAAGAGCAGATTCGATTTCGAGTCGAGGTTTCGAACACCATTGTAGCAAGATGAACACAGAGATGGCACTGATTCTGCCCAACAATCCACAGAAAGTGGTGCATGCAAAGACTCTTCTTTCTCTCAAAAATCATGTATAACATGTGTGTATGTGTGTTAACTCTTTCTTGTAGGTGAAGAAGAAGAAGAAGAAGAAGAAGAAGAAGAAGTAGAAGAAGAAGAAGAAGAAGAAGAAGAAACAGAGGGCCCCTGCTTCCATCAAGTGGAGAACAAAAAGGAAGCCTACCCATCATCCTCCAGGTAAATTTTGATTCACAGGGTTGCTCTTTCCCCTCCCCCCCCCTCCACCTTCCTTCCTGGGAAAAAAACATGTTGATGTTCTGAGCTTTTCTCATTGCTGGAGATGAGGGTTCTGGGGCAGCTGGGGTTCAGGGTTGCGGGTTAGGCCCAGAGTTCAAGTTTAGGTTTGGGCTAGTAGTTGAAGTTATGGCTAGGGTTTGAGATTTGGGTTTAGGTCAAGTTTTAGGGTTGTGATTAGGGCCAGGGTAGAGAGGTATTTTCTGTACCGCATAGAAGGCTGGGGAGAACCACAGGTTCGTCATGAAACTTCTGCTCTTACTCCGCATTTCTTTGCTGATGCTCAAAATGATTTGCGGAACAAGTTGGGGTTTTCTGTTGGCAAATTTCGTGCACTGTGGATGATTTTTTTTTTTTGCGTGTGTGGGATCTCAAATATCGACCGGGTGACTGAAAGAAGCATCTTTTCATGTGTTTTCTCAGTATGTTTCGAGTCTAGGGTCCTGTCGGTGGATGGTGTTGTAATTGACATTGTAGTTGATGTAGCAAATGGTGTGTAGGAGTAGGTCATGGCTAGATATAATGTGATTGAAGGTTTGATCACCAAGTAGAGTGTGATAAGCTCGAGTATACTCGCTTTGTGTTCAATCCTACGTTAGCAGCAGGTACGAAGGGCTTTTCCATATCTTTAACATATGAATGTTTTTGGTTAAGAGAAGGATTACCATGTTATATAACATGTTAATGCCATGCCCCAGATCTAAGTTATGCATCACATCTTCTCTTAGAATTTTTTGTCCATACTCGTTTTCTCTATGTGAACCATTTGTAAATCTCTGCCTCGTGTTTTGGGAAATTGTGATAATCTTTTCTTTATTAGATTACTAGGTATCAGGATTGCACTGACGCAATTATTTAGCTTAAAAATTAAGCATATGATCATACTAACATGTTTCTTCAGTTTTTTCTTCTAACTTTCACCTCACTATACATGTTCATTCCTTCTAACTTCCGTGTGTTATCTTTTTATTATATCGAAGGTCGGCATGTGATGGGTTCATTTTTTCAAGGTGGTGATATTCATGAGTTTCTGGCACAGTTGGGGAAAAGCACATTAGCAAATGTATCACATGAATTATCAGGTACTTCAGAGCTGAAAAAGAGGCATAAGACGGTGTTTGTTGAGGATGTTGAGCCAAGTTTGGCAGCTCCTGCAAGAAATAACAATGGTGGATATAGAAAAGCCCATAATGCAAATAACCATGGATCTTTTCAGAATAGTTGGGATGGTAAGAACGCAAGTGATGATGGGTGGAATTCTAATAATGATGGGTGGGAACCAGAACCCAACAAAGGTGACGATGAAGTGTTTGCTAGAAATGGATGGGGAACAGGATCAGGCAAGAACGAGAATGGGAGCTCTGCTGAGGATGGTTGGGGTGCAGATCCAACTAGTAACAAGGATGAAAGCCTTGTGGAAGATGGATGGGGTGCAGAACCAAGCATTAATAAACGTGATTGCCTAGCTAAAAATGGATGGACTGCAGGACCGAGTGAAAACAAGGATGGAAGCGGTGCAAAAGATGGATGGGGTGCAGATACTTCATTGAGTGGAGCCCCGCCTGACTCTGGATGGGATACTCAGGTAACCGAAAGTAATGGTCAATCTCAAAGTGGGTGGAATGCAGATCAAAATCCTCCAAAAATGCGCAGTTTTGGTGGTAATGGTGATGCAAGTGAGAGGCGAAGTGGGAGGTTTGGACCTTCTGGGTCCAATACTGTTGTGCTTGGCAAGCGGAGAGAGTTTAAAGCTAAAGATGGTTGGGGTGCAGCATCAAGCAAAAATAATGATGGATGGGGTGCAAAATCAAGCTTCGAGATGGATGGAAGCGATGGTAAAATAGGATGGGACACAGAAGTGTGCAATAACAAGGATGGAGATGGATGGGGTGCAGGACCAGGTTCAAACAACGATGCAGGTGGATGGGGTGCTGAACCAAGTTCGAACAAGGATGGAGATGGATGGGGTACTGAACCAAGTTCAAACAAGAATGGAGATGGATGGGATGCTGAACCAAGTTCGAACAAGGATGGAGATGGATGGGGTGCTGAACCAAGTTCAAACAAGAATGGAGATGGATGGGGTGCTGAACCAAGCTCGAACAGGGATGAACCCTTTGCAAAAAATGGATGGGGTTCAGATACTCAGATTGGCGGCGACTCTACCCCATCCGGATGGGGTAAGGCTTCCAAGAATAACTATCAATCTCACAGTGGGTGGAACACAGCTCAGAAATCTCCGAACATGCGTGGTGCTGGTGGTGATAACGATGATGATGGTGCTAGTGCGAGGAGGCGAAATGGGAGGTTTGGGCCCTCTGGGTCCAATACTGTTGCACTTGGCAAGCAGAGAGTGTTCCAGGCTAAACACAAGGATGAAAGCTCATGGGCAAATGAATGGGGGGATACGAAATCGACTGTTAAGCCGGATGGAAGCTGTGCTAATATAGGATGGGATGCAGAAGCATGCAGTAACAAGGACGTAGATGGATGGGGTGCAAAAGCATGTAGTAGTAGCAAGGATGAAGATGGATGGGGTGCAGAAACGTGCAGTAAAGGGGGATGGGGTACAGAAACAGTTAGTAAGGAGGACGATGATGGATGGGGTGCCGAGCCAAGCATGAACAAGAATGCAAGCTCTGAAAAAAATGGATGGGGTGCAGATACTTCGATCGATGGAGGAACCCCTGCTGAATCTGGATGGGGTACTGAGGTAACTGAAACCAACCATCGATCCGACAGTGGATGGAACAACACCGAGCGGAAAGCTCCGAGTAGATTTAACAAGCGTGAGAATGGTGGTGCCGATGAGAGGCGAAGCGGGAGGTTTGGGCCTTCTGGATCCAATTGTGTCGCCCTCGGCAAGCAGAGAGGGTTTAGGAAGGAAGGAAATAGGGAGTCTGGTAGGGATATGGAAGAGAATGCAGCTGGAAACGAATGGGGCAAGAAGGAAAAGCAGGATACAGCTTCCGCTGATGATGGATGGGGTGATGTAGCAGCGGCCGAGAACCCTACGGTGGAACCGATGGATGGATGGGGCGATGAGGGAACAGGTGATCGCAAGAATGCGGAACCGATGGATGGATGGGGCAATGCAGCGACAGGGGAGAACTTGAATGCGAAATCGTCGGGTGGATGGGAAAGCACGGATCATGATAGCGATGCGAATCAGCAGCTGCGAGGAGCATTCGGGCCATCTGGAATGAACAAAGTGCCATTGGGAAAGCGAAGAAACGCCTGGGAAGGAGGAGAAAATCAGAATCGGAATCAGCGCAATGCCGAAGGGACTAATAAGTCATCAGATGATGCTGGCTGGGGAGATGACGGCGAGAACAAGCATGCCAATGGCTGGACTTCTGGTGCATCGAACGATCGAGCAACACGAATGCCATACAAAGACAACATGCATAGACCGAGGAGAAGGGATTGGCAAGGTGAGAATCGGGATCCCCGACAAGCCCCGAATCGACGCCGCCCCATCAAGGGTCTGTTAGGAACTTCTCTATCCCCGGAGCTAGATGAGTTGCAGCATCTATGCAAGAAAATCCTTCACTACAGCGAATACAAGAATGGCGACCGCCTGAATCCCGACGATCAGGAATTCCTTCTCGAAAAGGTCGTCGTGCACCATCCGGCCAAAGATGAGAAGCTGGGGTGCGGTGTAGATCACGTGATGATCGATGCGCACCCGGAGCACGAAGCCGTCTGCTTCTTCTTGGTGCGCAAGGATGGCTCCAAAGCCGATTTCTCGTATTGGAAGTGTTTGCAAGGAATGCTGGAGACGAAGTATCCGGAATTGTTGAAGGAGCAGGAAGAGAAGGCGATGATGATGGGCAAAGCGGCTTCGGAAGAGAAATCAGGAGAGGCAGTATTTGACGAGAAAAGGGGAGAGGGCGCTGTAGAAAACCAGGTAGAAGTCGAAGGGGCAACATTAGAAGAAGCTTTAGTGGGAGGAGATACTTTAGAAACTCTTTTGGGAGAGGCAACCAGCGTAGAAGAGGGAGGGCGAGATGACGTATTCCACGATAAATTGGGAGATGGGTGGATACTTTGAAGAGAGGGATATGGAGAGCAGCCGGCTTTAGAAAAGCCCCGAGTGGGAGCTGGAAAACTTGAAGCTTTCCTTTCCAAAGAAGGCGCTTTCGGATACCTGATGGCAAAATCTTCACCGCGAAGAAGGATGTAGATGTTTGAAAAGTTACTGCGATCATCTTGAGGCTGCGACTTTTGTTCTACTACGAGCAAAACTGTCAACCGAATAACGGTCCATTTTTTGATGTGCGGAATGCATGCTTTGATTGATACATTTTCGATGTTTGCGCATGACTAGAAGGTCCATTTTGATGTATAAAACCTGTGTGGTGGGATAGATATGTCAGCTTCTGGCTCTATATATGATGTAAGCTGTATGGGTAGCAAAATCTCTGATGAGGTAATACCAAAGTAGCCAAAGTTTGAAACTCTAATACTTGCAGTTATTGTATACAATTTCAGCACAGGATTTGCTTGCTTGGTGGTGCTTTGTTGTATGTTTTTTTTTTGCCTTGCAGCCTTATGGATTTCCAGGAATTGGAAGAATGGTCTTAACAGAAGGATGAGTAGGTGAAGAAGAGCATTTACAAGAGGTAATGTATACTTGGTTCATGTGTACATCGAAGCTAAGCACTTCATGATCTAATTCGCAGTTTATTTGCTTCTCTTTGTTTCCATCTGTCCACAAAGGGGTTTTCCTCTGCGAGTACAGGTCCTTTTGAGGAATAATAACCTGTGCAAGTTTTGCCTATAAGAAATTCGACATTTAACCGATGGGAGTGTGCATATCTAAAGAATGCTCGGATGTTTAGAAATGAGTCTCAGGGCTAAAACAGGTTCGGTATGAAATGATCATTCAGTAACAACAGTGCAACAAACATAATCTAGTTCGCCAGAACTCGGCGCATTGTAGTATTTGGTGTTACAATGTTTACCCTATACAAATATGTCACAGAAACTTGATTCCAATTTGGCCCAACAAAATGCCGTAAGCTGCAGCTATTTTGCTTGTTTTCATCATTTTGGGCTCTATTTCAATTAAACATTTTGATGGCCATGATCTACATCTACCATGAATACCTAAAAACAAGTTAAAAACCACATCGACGACACATGATGCTTGCAAATCATCTCAATGATCAACGTTTTATAAAGAAAACAAAGCAGTGACAAAAGGAAATCTGAATTGAATTATATAAGCGCTTGATCTCGAGCTTAGAAAGCTTGGCAATGTAGAGAAAGCATACATCATCTGTCCAGAAAATATGTATAGCGCAAGTGAATAGGTTGGTTATATATAATAGAACTTTTGAATGTTTCTTATATAGTGCTTGGTACAAAAAAAAAAATTCCAAAAATGCCAAATAACCGAAACACCAGACAAGTTGTGTGATGATTGAATAATGATCGTTTGAGGCCTCCCTTCTTCAGCTGTAACCACAAACAAAATAGCATCAATGATGAGGCAAGAAAGCATTGGTAAGATTCTCCTGACCATTAAGTAAACCAAAAATTTGAGCATCAAAGGTATTTATTGTGTTCTGATCAATGATTGCCTTCCGTCTTTTTTTGCAGGCAAATAATTAGTTGTTCTTTTTCACTCTGGTGGTTTATGGTGTCATGCAAACACTGTAGAGTCAAGAACCCAAGTTTGTTTCTACCAAAATACTGTGGAATCTACACTAAACATGGTAAGACTATGTTTGTGGTATTCTACTCATAACTTCCACACACCACTTTTTGGTTAGTGGCCACTCTACTAACTCTACATTGAGCAATGCTTCACTATAGTGAACATGTGTGTTGTGCTCAAGCTGGAAAAACATGCCTTCAAATGTTCATCAATTTCTTATTAAGTGGCTTGGAGTTGTTCCCACCCCGAACCGAGTCTTGGACTTCAATGGACATCTCAGATTGTCCACTGCTACTTTCAGTCCTTTTCAGAAACACGAACTCAGAGCTCCCCATAGCCAGAATCACATTAAAAACAATTTACTCAAGAGGGAGAAAGTCGGATAGTCATATCATACAATCAAATGACAAAAACAACGAGATACAGGAACGTAAGGAAATACTTGCCTGAGTGTAGTATCATTCTGTTTCGAATGACTGGTCATTACTCAGCAGATTCCATATCATGTTCTTCAAGCTTCACAACACTGGCATCATCGATAAGAAATGCACGCCGTGCAGCCTCATAGCAAACAAAGGAGATGCCAGCTGCTGGGATCAGCTTTAGCCAAGTTGTTCCCAGCCCTCTATAAAGAGCAAAGAACCCTTCGCGGTTATAGATGAATTTGATAACACCAAGGCTCGACTTCCTCATTGCAGGATCTGCGAGACAAAGCTGCATTTGCCTCCTTGCAACCTGCACAAGAGGCACATATCAATCTACCAAACAAGAAATCTTAACAGATTAGCGGGCAGATGAATATCTGTAGAAGGACAAAATCAACTCAGAGAGAAATAAGCTTCCAAAAGTAAGGCATTACAGCTGCTCGGGAAAGAGTTAAGGTGTTGAGTCCTCACTTCTAATGGATATGTAACAGCGCTAGAAGTAGCTGCTGATATTGCTCCGAATGTAAGTGTTGGTAGCATGGGTATGCTTTGCACTTTCATGGTTCGACGATAAGCTGAGCGGAGAGCATCATATACAAAATAGCTGGTTGCTGCATAGGGGAACACTCCAACTAAGCTTGGAGTGAGTCCAGAATAAAATGCTAAAAGACCCTAAATTGATTACACATGGAGAACAGAAGAACTCATACAATCAAAATATATCGAGATAACAAACAAGAAGCTAGAACGAATGCAGAATTACCTCATCTCTAGCGATTTTCTGAATAGCATGAAACAGGCCGCTATAAAGTTCTGGCTGCACGAGGAAAAGAAGGTAATCAGCTTCCACAGCATAGAATAACATCTTTTGTTTTTCAACACCGTATGCTGATTGCATTATACCTGTACTGAGATCCTTGTTCTGAGAAGTTCTAGTGGATAAGTAGTAATCGTGCCAGCCATACCTGCAGCTCCACCAGCAAAGATTGATGCTGCATTCTTGAAAGGATGTCCTTCTTTATCAAAACACTTTTTAACTGTCTCGAAAACATAGAGCTCTACAGCTTTACTGGGGGCAACTCTTATGCAGTTAACCAGATTACCTATTTATAGGCCCAAAAAAGCACAGTGAAATAATGCCATTTGAGATTCTGATCAATTCGCATTGCAAATTTATGGCAACAACATATCTACAGAAACTCGGTGCATAATATAAATTTTCTATCCTTCATACCTCGAAAAAGACCCTGCCAACCACTTCTCTCAACAATTTCCTTACATATCATGAATGCAGATTTATTTGCTCCTCTCAGTCCATGAGCTGTAATGAGATGGGTCTGAATTTGAATGCACCAGAGTCAAGACAATAAAAAGAAAGAGAAACTACATTACTCATAAAAAAACCTTCAGGCTCAAATATGGAAACTGCACATGTATCTCAGTCATGATTGTTGCTTACCTTGATCAATTCTAAAGGTGCAACCGCGGTTCTTGACACTACGCCTGCAAAAGCACCGCATAGAAGCTGCTTCATAATGCGATTCTGATATATCTTCCTCCTCTTTGCTGTCAGGGAGTTGCGTTTCTTCTTCAAAAGCTGTATATTGTTGCCCTTTTCAATATCCTCCACCCTTATAATAGGAGACACGGTATTTAAGCCATTATGGATCGGTACAAGAGGAATCTTACTCATGGTAATTTTCCATAAGCCACTTTTACCACCTGTAAGATGTGTCTGACTAGGCAATAAACCTAGGCTAAACAGATGACTTTCTGAAATCAATCCCGGTAAGTGATCTGATACTAAATCGAAATTCCAAGCATTTTCCACCTCTTCATTGATTGGCTTCCGCTGTCGAATAGCTTTGGCAGAAAATTTCCCACTGCTAATCGATAAGTTATCTTTATCATACTCTTGGGCATATCTGCTCTGCACAATACCAGAATTTCCCGAATTTCCCTCACTTCTTTTCAGTAAATCATTGCTACCAAATTGGACATGCCCAGTCTCTTGAACATTAGTGTTCAGCGAATTTCCATCACTTCTTTTTGATACAAGATTGCTATCAAACTGTTCAAACCCATTTTGCTTAACGCATGCCTTTGCATCTGGATTTACGCTTTGATTCACTGCTTCTCGTTCTTCCACTTGTGACTTGATATCCGACGGCATGGTGCCTACAGGTTGTTCAGCAACTTTCTTGCGAACACAGGTCTTAAAGTTCGGTTTGCTGTGAAGAGCTTTCCAGCTCCACAGTAACTCTTTTTCTACCTCTACGATTGAAGCATCAGAGTTTCTTTCTTCGATACACTCATTAACCTCAGGAATGAAGGGAAAGACAGTGGAGGAAGAGAGAACCCTTTTGATCGCCGGGGGAAAAGAAGCAGACTCTCCTTTCCTTTCCTTGTTCTGCTGGAGATCTAAGCCATTATCTCTCATCAATACATTCTGCTTCCCACTGTACATTACACCAAGAGCATCTGCTATATGTGCAAAAGTCCATGGCTTCTTATTAGCATTGCAGACTAGATCCTTCGCTCTGCTTTGATAATCCATGAAAACAAACCGACTACTGTTGGCCAGTCGAGGCTTACGCGAGGAGATTAGGGTTCCTACTGCAAAAAACGAAGGCTCATAATATGAAATTGGGCTTTTCCAACAGTGAAACTTCGGGGTTTGCACTGTGAAAAGCACCGAATAGCTGATTTCTTCAACCCATTTGTTGTTGTTGTTGTTCTTCTTCTTCTTCTTCTTCTTCCTTCCACTGGAAACACAAACAGAAACTGTTTTCCTTCGGTTGATCTGTACACAGACAAGCTCTTCCGAAAGAGCAGATCTTCGGTTGACAGCAGATCCTTGAGTGCGTGCGTGCGTGTAAAATTAGTTCATAATAGATAAGAGAGAAAGATGGAGAGCGATGATGGTTTGACCTGTTTTCTCTTTCTGTGCTTCTTGTTTCAAATCGCCCACCAAGCCCCAGAGCAAAGAAGAACTCGCGGATCGACTCATTTCTTTTTGTTCTTCAGCAGTTTCAAGAATATTTCCCCGTAACAAGAAGGAGGAGGAGGAGGCGGAGGAGGCGGAGGAAGAAGAAGAATCTTTTTGTGGGCGATGGATCTTCCTCTCCGCCCTTTACTTCTTCTCCTTCCCCTTTCTCCTTCTTCCTTGTTATATTCCTCGATGGCTACTGGATAACGAGACTGCTGCTGCTGCTGCTGCTGCTGCTCCTCCTCCTCCTCCTCCTCCTCCTCTGTTGGGAAGAAAGTTAAGGATGTGATGGTGGGGGCAGCAGGAGCAAGGGCAGAGCACACCACAAAAATGGGAGAAATGGAGCAGGGAAGGAAGGAAGAAACTCCTTTTTTTTGCTTGGACAAGGAGAAACCAGAAATGTCTGTTGGTCTTACATCATCATCATCACCACTACCACCACCATCCTCACCATCATCATCATCATCATCATCATCATCATCATCATCTCTCTCTCTCTGTCTTTCTCTCTCTCTCTGTGCAGAATCCAAATGGATTGAGGGGGGGTTGTGTGGGCCTCATTGATCAAATGTGCCTCCTAGAACATGTGGTGTATATGTACCAATGTGTGTAGAATGTGATGGATTGGTATGGCTATGTGCCATGTGTAGAGTGCTGAAGAGAAAGAGTACCCAAATCACAATACCTTTTTGCTTTGTTAATAATGTTGCTACTAAGCTTTGGACTTTGATGCCATGTAACTACTTATTAGGTCACTAATTGATTTTTAGACTAATTCGATTGACATATTGGGAGTGAGCTAAAATGCGTGTGTAATCAAATGAATCAGGCCGCGAAAACTTAATTGAGCAATTTAGCTTTCGACCATCTATTAATGGAGCGATTAGCTTTCAACCGTAGATTAATCAAGCGATTAGCGACCACATTCATTGTCAATTGTGTCGGCTCTTAATAGCATGTTTTTACTGTCCATTTTATTGTGATTTAATCATTTTTATTTATTTTCTTCCCACCAAGCTTTGATTTCTAACTTTTTTTTTCATCTGTTTTTCTTGATTCTCACTCCTGGAAAATTTCCCTTCCTCATGAATATGGGTTGATTTGTTTGTTTTGCCGCATCTGCGAACAAAATCAAGAGTATAAATAAAACTTCATGGAAGGATTTGTTAGATGGCCCATTTAGATTTTGAGATCATGGGTTTCATTTCGACTTTTATTTTTACCACCAAAAAGATTTTGCAGCTGCACATTGGACAAATTGGGTAGATAGAAATGCCCCGATCGATTGATCGCTTGTCCAAAGATACAAAATGCTTGAGTTGAGCACACAGCAAAAATTAGAGCCCTCAGTATACGGCTCTCAGCCCAAATGTTTCTGCTTGTGGATATAGATAGATTGGTAGATATATAGATACATAGATTGCTCAATGGTGTACAGAGTTAGTAGTAGAAGCAGGTCACGAGCCCCATTTTATTGATGCCAGCAACTGATTATATCCCAGAGTTGAAAAGGAGAAAAAGGAAGGAAAAATCGCGCATTCTGATTGTTGCTCAGTGCCCCAAAATAGTGGTGATAGCAAAATCATACAACAGATGGATGGATGCTCTTTCTTGTCTGTTTTGGCTGCTGTGTTGTTGCTGCTGCTGCTGCTGCTGTTATGATGTGGTATTTTCATCATCAGAATGTAAAAGAAAGAGCGCGCTGCAGCGATAGATCGTCGTCTTCCCCACCCTCCGGTAATGGGTAGTTGAGGGTCTTGGGCAATATGGGGTGGAATGTCTCGAGGAATGCCACCAGGCATACCATGCTGAGGATGAAGAACACCATCCACATGCCTGCATAACACAGACAAAAAAAAATAAACATGGTGCATTCGTTCCGTGATGCAGGCTTTCAGAAAACCAAAATTTGGGGCAAAAGCACATAGGGGGGGGGGGTCCAACATCGAACGAATTGGCCCAAATCGGAATGTATGCAGCCTTTCAGAGAACCAGAATTTGGGGCAAAGCAGATATAGGGAGTCCACATCTTCGAAAGAATAGGCCCAAATTGTTCACTACAATCAGTCCTTACACAACCATCCAAACTCTAATTTCCGGTCTTGCGCCATGTAAATAAAACACATTGAACAGAACCTGGAAAAAGTTGAAATAAGAGAAAGGAAAAACACACAAACAGGGACAGACCTGGAAGGAACGAACTGTCCCTCGCTTGAGCCCATGAAAATCTGTCACAAACAAAACCCCCCCGGATGAATGATCATTCATGATGTGTAGCTATGCATGTGTGTGTGGCTGCAATCAGTATGTGTGTGGGTGTTATCTCTTTAGATGGATAAACAAACATATGGTTATGAATACATGTGAAAATGGAAGGATGTTAAATGCCATGGATTGATGGATGATGCATGTCGGTATGTACGTATGTCCGTACATACTACGCATGTATGCGCATATGTGTGTACTACACAGTATGTATGTGTGCATGTGTGTATGCATGTATATGTTGATGTGTGTTGATGTATGCATATGTGTGTATATTACTCACATAGCTCCTGCACTTGCTGGGCCTATGGCTCTGAAGAGGGACATCCCACTCATAGAGATGCCATTTGCAACCCCCCTCTGTTTCAGGGACTACAAAACACACAAAATCTCTTAGATATTGAAATGCATTTGGCAAATGGCAAGCTTGCGAATCGAGCTCGCCAGGCATGGTTTAGATCAATCCACAATAACGTGTAAGAAGAGCTTACCACAGAGTGATTAATGAGAAAGAATGTTCCTGTCACAATGCAGACCTGTCAATGCATAGAAACAGAGGAAAAGAACAAGCGGAAGTTACAAATCTGTTCCCACCCAACAAAATCTACCTGTGTTACTCAAAAACCTCAAAAAACATAAAACCCAGAGCATCGATTGATTGAAGGTTCAAAGATGGGCATAACATACGGATAGCAAGTTCTTCGTAACAGCTGCCAAGATGATGAGCACCCAAAGCCAAACTCCACTAAGTGTTGCGATGAGCGGATAGACCAATAACAGCGGTATCGTCAACAACTAATCAACATCATTTCAAAAAGCAAAACACACATCATTTCAAAATCGCAACAAACTCAGCATATCCAATGGTGTTAGTAACACATGCTATCAAGAGCCTCTTAGGGATCTCTAGGGTGGTTTGGTCAAACTTTTTCCCCACTTGATATCCAACAATTTTTGCATACTACACAGAGTTTTGGATACACGGTCAGAAGATGAAGCGATAGTGGTATACGAGTGAGATCTTACTGTTGTATATCGAGTGATTTGAATTGGTTTAACTAGCTTCGCCAATCGTGGAAAGACAAAGAGTTGGAAAACAAGGAGCGCAACTCCTAAAACGCACAGCCGCCCAAAAAATGCAGGAGGATTAGAGGGAAAATATACATGTCTTAGGAAAAGAAAAGTTTTTTCAACAAATATAAGAAAGAATGTGAAACAGGGGAAAAGGGCTGACCAGCAACTGCAAGCACATTAGCGACTTCAGAGGTTGTAAAGCTCAAGCCACCATATGTTGTAGGGCTGACAGCCCAGAGAGAGAATATCTGCAAATGTTTTCACACAAGAAATCCAGGATACCGATTCATTCTATGGAAACAAAAAACATATAAAGATAGAGAGATTTTTCTATCATCTTCAGAATCTAAGCATTGACCTATTAGATAAAAAAATATGGAAATCATGTGAAAATGAGAAGCAGCTCTTGATATGCGCAATCCACTATATATCCATTCTGTATATGAAAGTGAGGTAGCAGATCTTGATCAAAACCCATTATATCAATGCATACTATAGAGAGCTAAATGGGGAGAGAGAGAGAGAGAGAGAGAGAGAGAGAGAGAGAGAGAGAGAGAGAGAGAGAGAGATTATCATATTAGAAGGTAAATATGATGTTTGAGGACAAAAAGTTGAAAAGCTTTCATGTGATGCATATGAAAGTGAGTAGCAGCTCCTGATGTGCAGTTTAGAGCATCAATTTATTCTACGGAAACACTACATATCTATAGATATCTCGCTCAAGAGAGAGAGATTCACAAAATGGAACTTATTTGCATTGTTTGTTTATTCCGAACCTCTGAATAAGCCATATCATGTAAACCCCAGAAGCAATAAGCGATGACAGCCGATATCATCGCCCAGTTCTTCCAGAGAGGCTGCTCAGCTTTTGGTTTCACATTCTCTGCCTCTTTTGCTTCTCCGCTCTCTTCCTCATCCTTCACCTTCTCATTTGATGGTGGTGTAAGAGGATGATTGTGCAAGCTTTCCTGTTTAATCATCAGAAACAGTGCATGTATATAAATAAGGAGGCAGGCACCATTGATTCTCTTATCCAATTTCACAAGAGTGAAAAAAAGAAGATGAGCAACTAATAACTTTACCGGAAGGAAAAAGGCTGCCACAAATCCGATAACAGCAATGAATGAGATGCACAAACAAGGAAGAGCATAAGGATACCTACACCAACCATTCCCAAAACAAAAAACAAAAACAAACCAAGTCAATTCTCATATGTCCTTTGGATGTCATGTCCATTTTCCCAGACATGGCTGAAAGAAAAAGGAAAAGATAAACAGTTAATTTGAAACAGTTGTTTAGTACAACATACACATCGAATAAAGATCCAGTCGGGAAAAGGCTCGGATATTGCTCTGAAGGCTGCAAAAGGAAAAATGAGAAAAGGGAAGGGAAAAGACAATGTCCTCAGACATAAGATAATTTTGAGGAAGATACAATACATACATACGCACACATATATATCTACACACAGATATACACATATGCATCTATGTATGTATGCAGGTATCTTTAGTTTTTCGAATTTTGTATGGCTTGGTTTGATCTTCACCTTAGCTAAATATCCTCCAATAGCAGGGCCGATAATCAATCCTACTCCCCACATTGTCCCAATCTGTTAGTTAGAATCATCAAAAACACATTAGAACAAAATGCAATGAGTAACACAACTACCCGAGCTGTGTATTTCTTCTCCCTCACTTGATGCATTACCAATCACATGAATGTTAAACCCTTGCCGATTGCTTAAGTGAGCATGGTATTATATACAGTAAATTATGTTGCAGCTTGGTTCTGACTACCTCGAACTATTTTGTGGCTGTGTTCACATAAGCGATCGTCTCAAAAACTCTCAACTCATGTCCAATTTTTTTCTTTTCAACTATCATTCCATCCTCATGATAATATTCACTACGGAGTCTCTTTCAGTCCAGCTTCAAGTGGAGTGTGTTTTCACATCCCAAATATTTTTCTACACGTAAAAGGGCCCCCCCCCCCCCCCCCCCCCCCGTCCCCTTACAGTCATCATGGTCTCCCGCTCTTAATCATCTCCTTATCATCAACTCCATTATTTTGCATGAGGAAAAGAAGAAAACCTTTCATTCCTTCTTTCTTTCCAAAGATAGCTTTATCATAGCAATTCTTCATACCATTCACCTTCTCAACTCCATACATGAACCTACATCTTCCTCCTTCAACATCTGTCAAATGCCAAAAGAAAACAACAGCTGATCTCTAGGCAGTGCACCATAGATCATCCACCATCATCATCATTATTGTGATATGAATCATCATAGATGGATGCACATGATCCATACATGCATCTATGAGCTAACACTTTTACGAGGATAACTGGATCCACACATGATGGATGCACATGATGAAACAGTAGAGCATGCTAATACTTTTACAAGGATAACAATCACTTAAAGCACATTTACGAAGAAAAAGACGAAGCAGAACAATGATAGTACTCACCATGGATAAACCCAATGCTTGGTGCTCTTCAGTACAGATCTCAGATGCATAGGCCTGCAGATGCTCCCATTAAAATGTATTTATCAAAGAGAATTAAATCTTTGGAACGTAGTCAAGTGAGCTTTCACATGATACACAGTTGTGACTAGTAAGTCGAGTGAAATACCCTCACTGGTCCCAGCATGCCATTGAAGAGACCAATCAAAAACCTTGACACCAAGGCCATGTAAAAGTTTGTGCTGAAGCCAAACAATGAATTGAATATAAATCTGCATCCGCAAAAACACAAAGATTTCGTATGTTATAATCAGTGAAAGACGAGAAAACAAGAAAAGATAGTGCAGAGGTTCAAATACAGCCAGGTTTCTTGAATTTCTTAACCGATGAATGAAAAGAAACAACAACGATTGGATATTTCACTAGATTCATCATTATTCTCTTACATTGAAGAAGTGCCCACCATAATAACTGGTTTTCTTCCATATTTATCGGCAAGCCAACCCCATGGGCCTGCACTAATAAATGAGCCAACCATGATCGCCGAACCTGGGAAATCATTGGAAATTTTACACTTTAGAGCTTTGGCATTAGCACCAGATCCTGTTTAAAAGGCCGAATTTTCATAACTAGAGGCCAATCCAATGACAGAAGTAGAAATTCAGATATGATCAATCTACACGATTAATGAGTAGAGAGTTCATGAAATTTGTATTCAACAGTCTATGCAAGCTGATTTCTTAATTTTGAGGTCTCACTTATCGATTTTATACACATACATAAATGCATATAATTCATATGACCCATGACATTTAATTGGTCATGGAGTTCCTACTTAACCCATGATATTTGTCGTAAAACTCTTACTTTTAGATACAACTGTACACAGATCTATATGCCACATACAATGTGTATCCCAATGACTTGATTGCTCGTGGAATTTCTACTCACATACTGTGCACGATAGTTTTCAGTCTTTCAGATCTTACCAATATAGCCTGCATATGTACCAATCTGAGTGTCCACCTTTGCAATTCCAAAACTTTGCACCTGCTCAGATAAAATCAAGTAGTCATTGGAGCATATTGTGATTTGTTTCTTAAAAAAAGTTACAGACAGAAAACCACTTACCATGAAATAGATGAATGGGAAGAGTGAGGCTATTGGCAAAACTGTCACCAAAAGCAGAGATTAAAGATTTTGTTTGTTAGAATCTCCGGCATGTATGTGTAAGAAAAATGAAAGAAAAACATGAAATAGAACAGATCCCATATGAAATAGAGGATCTGGATGTCTTCAGAAATAGTAACGGGAATGCCGAGGACTGGATTATATGCATAATTTGCTGAAATGTGGGTGCACATCACCAAGAAGAAAGAAAAAACAGGAAACAAGGAATAAGATCCATAGCTATGTAAAAGAGCACAACTGGAGGAAGAGGTACATCTGAAACTATGCTGTATAGGAGGAACCAAAGAGAAAAGAACATGAAAAAGATGATTCATAGCTGATGCAGCATCTGAAAGGCCACCACACAAGATCCATAGCTATCTAGCATATACTAGGCAGAAAAGAACACCAATGCAATATTTGCTTGTTATATTCATGATGAATTTATTTTCTGCAAGTATGTATGTATACGGATGGATGGCTGGATATAGGACATGGTGTATCTATGTATCTTTGCATCCAAGAGTCCATGTATCTATGTAGCTAAGCCTGTATTGAGATGATACACAATGGCAGCCATGTATCCATGCATTTATGCGTGTATGCAGCATTGTTGCATTGACGTGCATAGACTTGAGGATGCATACACACACATGGGTGTGTGAGCTCAGGAGGAGTAATGAGGTATAGGAAGGTAATGCAAATCATGTGCAATTTGAGAATTGATGGATATGGGGCATTGCTCACCATTGCAGAGGACAAGGAGGGCAACAAAGGTGAGCTCTTTGACAGGGGCTTTCCCTTGGCTAGCAGCCTTCTTCCTCTCGAGCAAGCACCCGGGGCAGCCCTCGACGAAAGGCCGGGAGCTCAGCAGGGGGCTTGAATCTGCCATGGTCTCTCAGGGGGAGATCAATAGAACAGGATCAATGGCTCCTTCCTCCTCCTCTTCTTCTTCTTCTTCTTCACTTCAAAATCTCATTCTCCCCCTGTGCTGCAGCAAGCAAGAAGATCACAAAGAGAACCAGAGATATATACACGCACACACACACATGTGGGTGGGTGTGATGAAAAGCAAGCAGATGGGCATGTGTAGTAGACCTGTAGTATGTGTGTGTTCTGGCTTCCACTCTTTTACTGAGTCTTCCTCTGTGATAGACAAACAGACAAACAGACAGAGAGAGAGAGAGAGAGACCTTAAAGAAGCACACATTTTGATACATAGCAACAAAAGCATTGCAGAGGTAGAGAGATGGTAATGGGTCTGAATCTTCTCCTCCTCCTCCTCCTCCTTTCTTTCTCAATTTCAACAAAAAGAGACGGACAGAGACAGAGATGACGGTGCGGATGATGGTGAGCTGCATTTCCTTTTTCTTTTTTCACCACCATCTCTCTTTCTCCTTCTCCTTCTTCTTCTTCTTCTTCTGCATTTGCAAAAGGAGAACAGAGCAAAGAGAGAAATCACAGGACGTAGAGAAGAAAGAAGCACATCCACCCAGTTGTGCACAAATGATTTGAGACAAAACCAAAGCAATCAAATCAAATAAGAACAGAGCAACAGAGCAGATGAGCATGAAATGGTGCAAATTGATTGCTGTTTTCTTTGTCCTGTGTAATTTTTTACCTCACAAGAACAAAAAAAGCAAAAAACAGAGGAATGGGAAGCATCAACTTCCCTATTTTTGGTGCTCCTTATCTTATCCTTTTCCATTGTTACTGTCCTGTACATAGCCTGAACTAGAAAATCAGCAAACAATCAATCCCTGGGCAGGTAAAAACAAAACAAAACAAAAAGGAAACAGCAAAAACAGCAGGAAAAGGGACTGTACAAGCAAAGAACCAAAGGAATCTGATCTAACAATAAATAATAATAAGACAATCCACTTTTCTTCTTGCACCACACATTTTTTTACTCCCATTTCTTGTTCTTCCTTTCAAATCTGATTTAGTTTCTTTTGGGCCCCTATTTCTCTTAATTGATTGCATATTTCTACAAACACTTTCTTCTTGCAGGTCACATTTCTTTTTTTTCCTCTTACTTCCATCTCAACCCTTTTGCAGAACAATGCTGACTATGCTTATCCTTCTTTTTTCTCTTTTGTTTTCATTTCTTTTGCTGTGTGTATCATCTCTAAATGATATCCACATGATTTTCATCATACTGAACTACTGAGATTTTTCTCTGTGACCTGTCTTTTTAATGTTTTGACTTTCCTTTCTGTCCATTCACATTGCTCTATTTTGAATTGAAGTGTGTTCTACAGTTTGATTTTCCTATTTCCTATTTTCTTGAACCTCATGTGATCTCTGTCTCTCTTTGTTCTTGGTATCATAATTTTACCCCTTCTTTCATGCTTCTCAGAATCCCTAGAGTTTTGATTTCCAACTCCTAATGCAGCTTATGGCTTTCTGTCATTTCCCTTTTCTTCTCATTTGTTTGATTTTGCTTGTGTTGTTTTTGAACTTCCAAGCTATTTTAGGTCAAAATATCACTGTGCTTTTTATATGCACCCAATGAAAAGCTTGAAATTTCTTGAATTTCCCATTTCATCTTTGGAATCCATTCTTTGCTTCTTTCCCATTCTTGGGGATTCTCACTAGATAAATGTACCATTAGAATTACAATGAGAAATGCCACATGCACAAAATTATGCTGCTAGAGCTTTTTGATCTCCATGATCTGTTTTCTGCGGCTTTTAACATTTTGAAACCCATTTGTTTCGATTATACTTTGATGCATTGTTCATTTACCCTCAAATTTTGACAGTAATACAAGCATTCGGAGACCGTTTCAAACCTTCGGGGATTCCTAACCAGGCAAGAAAAGTGGTGCAGAAATCGTGGTCTCGAATTCATTGCTACGTCTATCTATCGATCGATCGATCGATCTGTGGTGGGGCCCCAGGCATGGCAGCGGTGAGCTGTTTTGGTCGGTCTCTCCTCTTCTGACCGAGTCAAACCTTATTGAGATCTGCAGATCCGGTTCCCACCTCTTCCATTTCCCGACATCATCGTCGGATGAAGGTTCCCGTTCACAATTGCATTACACGCTCATTCGCCTAGAGAGGAGCATTGCAGGTCTATGCTCTAGAGAATGCTTCCATACGATCGAGACTTTTCCGATTGGGTCACTCTTTGTTGCCTCAAATCTCCTTCATTTAGTGCACTAGTTAGTAGAGGTAATCAATCAGACCACGGTTTGCTTGTCTTTTGGGGCCCCGGACAATGCAACAAACAAGCTACTCAATTCCTTATTGGAGATCATTGCAGAGCCATGGCCCTCCAAGAGATTCTGCTGAATATTCTCCTGCTCATCGTAGTCTGCTCTCTTATGCGTGGCCAAGACAGAGCATTTATTTTGGATATGCATCTTTGTCCTTGGTCGCACGCAAATCCCGTCTCGCGGCTTTAAAATCCTTTGTTTCTTTGATGCGTGACCTGCAGTATCAGTTACGTAGTCGGATCGATTCAGTCACCCAGCGATCGACTATGCAACTCCACCCTCTGCTCAAGGATCTAATTGGAATTCGTGGATGCATCAAGACCTGGCTTTCAATCGAATCATCGGCTAATGAAAGAACGAAGTCGGTGCCTTTTTGGATTTGTATTAAGGAACGCAGAGGCGATCGATCGAAGCCGATTCGGAATAGAACACGAGTCCAGCATTGGCGCGGGCTCTTGGAGAGCTTTGTGTTTGATTAGTAGAGCACTTTGTCGATGATTTAGATAAGCGAATTTCACGGATCGGGCTGCTCAGTGGCTTGCGCAAATTAAGAAATCGCTTCTTGAAATTTGTTCGAATGCTCTTGCAACTTCTCGTGCAAATCATTTCGCATGCCAAATTTTCATTGCTATAAATTAAGCTTCAAAAACTGATACCAAAACCAAAACAAAAAAAAGGGAATTGAAATCGGAAATTTTGGGATTGGCAACTCTTGGGATGAAAAAAACGCCCAAAAACTCAGAGAATCTCAAGAATTTAACAACCCAAAAGAGCCCCCCAAAAAAACAAGGAAAAAAACACCCAAATTGAAATAGAGAAGAAGAAGAAGAAGAAGAAGAAGAAGACGTTCCAAATCTAACCATTTCTATCTCCAATTCCTTCAATCAAGTCAATCTGATGCAGAATCTGGTGCTAGATTCCGCCACCAGATTCACAGATAGATCTAGATAAGATAGACAGGCAGACAGATAGATAGATAGATAGATAGATCTAGATTAGATAGATAGATTCAGAGAGAATCTGGATAGATATAAGTAGATTAGCATGGGCACCAAGAGCCATTTCAGCCTGGCACATGAGGAAATCAAGGCCAAATCTCCAGCATCACCATCACCATCACCACATCCTTCACCATCAGCATCAGCATCAGCATCAGCATCATCAGGCCCTTCTATGATGCATGATCCACCGCCGCTAATCGCAGCCGCTAATCATGTCACAGCCGCTAATCACGAGATTAACTGCAAGATTAACAGCAAGATCAACAAGTACGAGGGCCGCAACAACAGCCTCGTGCGCCTCGTGCGCATGACGGGCTCCGGCGACCTCTTCGCGGTATCATCCATCATCCCATGCTTGTGTGCATTGCATTGCATGCATGCATGCCAGATTCCTTGCATGGATGTTGTGCCCTTGATGTATATAATTGGATGGGACATGCAGCATGAATGCATTGCATTGCATGCATGCATGCATCGATTTCTAGATAATCCCCCCATCGGATTGATCCACGGTTGATGCGTTCGGCGGATGGTTTGTTGGTTGGATGCATGCATGCATGCATGCATGCTTGCGCCGGTCGATGCTTGGATGCATGATTTGTTGGATGCATGCATGCATGCATGCGCCGGTCAATGTTTGGATGCATGAATGCATTGGATGGATGCATGCCATGCATTCGCCGGTCAATGTTTGGATGCTTGAATGCATCAATCGCGTGTGTATTGAATTGCATGCATGCATGCATGAATCAATGCTTGGGTATTGCAAGGGTGCATGCATGCATGCATGCGCCGGTCAATGCCTGCATGGGTGGCTGCATGCATGCATGCATGCATGCATGCGCCGGTCAATGCTTGGATGCATGCATGCATCGAGCAATGCCCAGGTATCAGATGGGTGGATGCATGCATGCATGCCGGTCAAATGTTTGGATGCATGAATGTATTGGATGGATGCATCGACCGCATGAGTATCGCTGGAGTGCATGCATGCACGCACACGCATGCATCGATCGATGCATTCGTGTGTTGGATGCATGCATGCATTAGGATGGATGCATGCAATGGCATTAGAATGCGATGGGATGGATGCATGCAATGGCATCAGAATGCGATGGGATGAATGCATGCAATGGCATCAGAATGCGATGGGATGGATGCATGCATTGGCATCTGGATGCATGGGGTGGATGCATGTATCGACATCAGCATGCATGGGAATGGATGCATGCAATCGACGGTCTGGAGGATGCATGGATGTATGGGATGGATGCGTATGCATGGAAGTATGAATGGATAGGCCGGGGAATATGCATGCATCTTCTGCTAACAGGAAATGGCATTGTGCAGATCCCGCATCCGCTGAAGAAGACGGGCTACAAATGCCGCAATGCGTATGGGCACACGCCCGTATTTCAAGATGAGACGTACGTACGTATGTACAGAGCATGTTGCCCTCTCCCATAAACCCTAAACCCTAAACCCTAAACCCTAAACCCTAAACCTAACAGCAAGCAAATCTGCGTCAATGTCAGTAGCAGCTGATTTCTTCGCGCACTTTGCTGGTTCCGATCTTTTTTTGTTGTTTGTTTACCCTAGGACAAACCATGTCTTCCAGACCAACGTGTTCAAGAACACGCCCGAAGTGCTGCAGAAGAAGAAGCTGATGCCCTACCACCCCAACGCGCCCTGCAACCGGAGCCCCGAGACGTACAAGAACTGCGTCGGCACGCGTCACAACGACTGCCGCAACGCCAGCTACCTCTCGTAAGATCTCCGCCCCTCCAAGCGCAAGATTCCCCAAGCCAGATTCCCTGGGATCGAGCCCAGATTTCCCTCCAGGCTAGATTCCCCAAGCCAGATATCCCTCCCATGCATGTCTTCGAGGATCGACGCCAGATAGATTCCCTCCACTGCATGTCCAAGCTAAGGAATCAGATCCTCGCCAGATAGATTCCCTCCACTGCATGTCCAAGCTAAGGAATCAGAACCCAGATTCCCCTCCAGGCCAGATTCCCCAGGCCAGATATCCCTCCCATGCATGTTGAAGATATAGGAATCGACGCCTGATAGATTCCCTCCACCGCATGTCCAAGCCCAGATTCCCCTCCAGGCCAGATTCCCCAAGCCAGATCTTTCTCCATAGCCCAATCCCCTCCCCAACTCGACCTCCCCGATCGATCCAATCCCTTTCTTCTGTTTCGATGCATACCCTCACTTCCTGCCATCATCTACTGATATTTTGCCTCTGTTCGCTCTTTATCTGTAAAAGCTTATATGATGGAGTTCCCAAGCACCTTCGCACGCCCAAAACCACGAATCAGTTGTTCATGTACTACAAGCTCGACACCGTCGGCAATGGCAACCACTCCATCTTTGCAGGTAACAAGACAACATATACTCTCTTTGGTTTTTCCCGCTCTCTCTTTTCCCCGACTCTTTTCCCACCGGATTCTCTCTATTGTTGAATATGCTCAAACGATGCACAGACAAAGCCAAACGGATGCACCGCCTCCAGTTGGATGGTTGAATCATATCTATTAAAAAGCTCAGTACAATCTAATCCAAATGGACAAGAAAGAAGACAAAAAGGGCAAACCATTGCCCATCTGTTGTTGGAATCTGACTTATTAGCATCTCCAACAATGCTATTGTTCAGATTTTTTCCAATGTTTTAGCTTTAGCTGATACAGTGTTGTTGATTTCAATGACTTTGATTCCAAAATAATTGTGCTTCCTTTAACCCTAGTACCATGATTCATATACCATTCGCCACCTTCCCCTCGTGAACATGAGACTGTATAAAGAGCATTTCTCATAAAGTGAGGACCACAAAAGAAAGTATAGTTTTTTACACACCTGGAAACCTGTTGGGCCAAAGATCTGCACTCAAAAAACAGATTCCATGTACAAATTTCCTCCTCAAGGTAGCCATAAAGAAACATTGAATTTTGCAGCAAAGGCAATGGGGGGAAAAAGTATTGATTACATGCAATCAAACAATCATTCAATATTGAAAAACATTGAAAAATTGATTAGAGCATAGAAGTATTGATTACATGCAATCAAACAATCATTCAGTATTGAAAAATAATGAAAATAGATTAGAGCATAGAAACATACGATCATCGATAGAAACAATCAAATCATGGTGAAGATGGTCTTGACACAAAGAGGAGATTTTGTATATGAATTGCCCACGAAGTTACTAACACGGCTTTTTATTGAACTTCTCAGCAACTGGACATTGATAATCT
>JBBBWG010026812.1:10885-20945 GCA_037176905.1 Azolla pinnata | reverse complement strand
CTCCTCCTCTTCGCCGCCGTGGAGGAGAAGCGTCGGCGATTCCAGACACCGCATCGGCGATTCCAGACACCGCGTCGACGATTCCAGACACCGCGTCGACGATTCCAGACACCGCGTCGACGATTCCAGACACCGCATCGACGATTCCAGACACCGCATCGCTTCTTCGCCCTCGCCGCGCTCCACATATCCAGCCAGCAACGCCGCCCAACACCACGCGGCCGAACAAGAACCCCGCCCGTCCGACAGCGCCCGCGCCACATCCACGCGCCCGCATCTCGCGTACATCTCCACCAAGGCCCTGCGCACCGCGATGTCGTCTCCCAGGCCGTGCTTCTCGACGAGCGCGTGAATCCCTCGGCCCGAGCTCTCCGCCCGCAGGCTCGCGCACGCCCTCAATCCGCACGCCAGCGTGGCCGCGCCCGGAGGATCGCAGCAGCCCTCGATCCGCATGTGCTC
Source organism: Azolla pinnata (assembly GCA_037176905.1). NCBI lineage: Eukaryota > Viridiplantae > Streptophyta > Polypodiopsida > Salviniales > Salviniaceae > Azolla > Azolla pinnata. Next base: position 20,486 of record JBBBWG010026812.1, on the reverse strand, counting down.
GATGCACGCGAGCGCCTCCTCGCCGAATCCGTTCTCCGCATAGCCTTCGACCAGCGCGTTCCACGCTACGGCATCGCGAACGGGCATCATCCTGTCGAACACGCTCTGCGCCTCCGCCATCGCATCGCACCTGCCGTACATTCCGATCAGCGCTTCTCCCGTGCTGCTGCGCTTCTCCTCTCCCTCCGCGACCACGCCGCCCTCCGCCTCCATCCGCGAGTGCACTTCTCGGCCCTCGTCCAGCGCCCCCATCCTCCCGCACGCCTTCAGGCTGCAGACGTAGCTGACCGCGTCCGGGGAAACGCCTTCGACTCGCATCTGCTCCAAACAATCCAACGCCGCTTCGTCGAGGCCGCGTTCCCAGTACCCCGCTTGCAACGCGCTCCACGCGATCGCGTCTCGCACGGGGAGACTCTCAAACACTCGGGCCGCTTTCCCGTGCATGCCGCACCTCGCGTACGCCGCGATCCGGCTGCAGCATACGGCGTAGTCGCTGCTCTGCTCCGCTTCGGCAAGGAGATCTTCGGCTCTTTCCATCGCTCCCACCCTTCCGCAAGCCTTCAGGCCGCAGCTGCATGCGATGGCATCCGGCGAGACCCCCTCGATTCGCATCCGCTCCAAACACGCCACCGCTATCCCTCCGTGCCCGTTCTCGCTGCACCCCGCGATAAGGGCTGTCCACGATACCACATCTCGTACCAACAGCCTCTCAAACACTTGATGCGCCGCTGCAAGCTCGCCCCTTTGCGAATACACGTGGACCAAGCTGTTGCCTACGCTCGCGTCGCCTTCCAACATGCCTCGCTTTTCCGTGTCGCCGTGTATTTCATACAGCTTTTCCATCGCTTCCACGCTGCCACAGGCTTTCAGGCTGCTGCAGATCAACGCGGCATGATTCGGCTGAGCACCTTCTATCTGCATTCGCTCGAAGCATCGCATGGCTTTGTCTTCATCCCCGCGTTTGTTGTATGCCGAGATCAAAGCTGACCACGAACCGACATCCCTAACCGGCAGATCTTCGAATACAGACTCGGCTACGGCGAGAAGTTGACATCCACCATCCGAAGCAGTGTCGTCACTGCTCCCTCCTGACAAGTCTACCATCATTTCTGATTCGATGCTACCACAGCCTTTCAAGATGCACAGCAAAGTACCAGAATCGGGAGAAATGCCGTCCACCTCCATTCTTATCAAACACTCGACCACTTCTGTTCCGCGTCCTTGCTCAGCAAACGCTTTGATAACCGAGTTCCACGGACCGACTTCATGGACTCGAAGTTTGAGAAATGTTTCCCATGCTTCTGGAATCGAGCCGCATTTGACATACATACTGACCAAGGCAAGGGCGATTTCCGACTTGAACGAACCCTTTTTCTCAACTTTTACATGTACGCCTCTGCCCTCGTCCACAGCCCCTGTTCTACCACAAGCTTTCAAAACACAGACGAGGGTGACAAGATCTGGGGCGATATTTTCTGAATGCATCTTTTCGTAGCATTTCAAAGCTTCCTTACTCTGATCGTGTTCCACATATCCTGAAATTAGCGTGTTCCAGGTGATGACGTCTCGAGCCCGGAGCTTATCAAAACACTCTCGTGCCTTCGCAAGATGGCCACATTTCAGATACATGTCGACCAATGTAGTTCCCATGACGATATCCCTTTCCAACAAACCGAGCGATTCAACCTCTTCGTGTACTTCTTGGCCCTTGGCGATGGAGCCTATGCTGCCACAAGCTTTCAAGATACAAGTGAATGCAGCGTCGCTAGGGGAGATGCCTTCCATCCGCATTTCGCTGAAACGCTCCAGGGCAAACGCACCGTGCCCGAGTTCGGCGTATCCCGTAATTAGTGCAGTCCACGAGACTACATCGCGGATGGGAAGTTTACCAAACACATATTCTGCCGCATCAAACGTGCCACATTTGACGTATGTATCAACTAGTGTTGTGCCTACAAGTTCCGCACCAAACAACCCTCTTCTTTCTATTTCAGCATGTATCGCCTGGATCTTCTCTAGGTTCTCCGCTGTGCTAAAAGTCTTCAAGATGGCAATATATGTTACAGAGTTCGGCCGGATGCCTTCGAGTTGCATCCTCTCGAAACAATCGATGGATTCCTTAGCGTTCCCCTCTTCGGCATGACCTGATATAAGCACCGTCCACGACACCTCGTCTCTCATGAAAAGCTTGTCAAAGACTTCGCAGGCTTCGTCAAGCAATCTAAATTTCACGTAGATACCGAGCAAGGTGTTTGCAAGGACGAGATCTTTCTCTAGCAGTCCCATTCTGGCAATTTTGGAATGAATTTCAAGTAGCTTTACCGACGCTCCTACAGATCCACAAGCCTTCAAGCTACAGACAAATGCGATGCCATCTGGATGTATGCCCTCAACGTGCATCTGCTCGAAACATTTCAGTGCCATTTCACCTTGCTCGTGCTCGGAATATCCCATGATAAGAGTCGTCCATGAAATGGTATCGTGGATCAAAACCTCGTCGAATATCTGTTGCGCTTTACAAATAAGTCCAAATTTACCGTACATATCTATTAGCGTGCTACACACAAAAGCATCCTCACCTACAGCTCCTATTGTAGTAGCTTGAACGTGTATCTGTTTCCCTTTTTCTACAGCTTGCATGTGGCTGCAAGCTTTCAAGACGCAAACAATCGCGATACAATCTGGAGAGAAACCCTCCATCCCCATATGCTCAAAACATTGAAGTGCTTCTTCACCATCACCAGCTTCGACATATCCTGCGATGAGGGTGGTCCATGAGATCACGTCTCTGTCTGGAAGCTGCTCGAATATCTCCCGTGCTTTGGTGATTGCCCCACATTTCGCATACATATCAACCAACGAAGTTCCTACGAAAGGGTCCTTTTCCAATAATCCCAGCTTGGATATCGCAGCATGTATTTCAAGGCCTCGTTCCAAGTCTGCAAGCTTGGTACAAGCCTTAAATAAAGCTACAATCGTATGGCCGGATGGATGCATAGAATCCTCCACCCGCATTCTTGCATACAGATCAAATGCACAATGTGGTGTACTAGATTTTGTATAACCATATATAAGAGAATTCCAGGAAATTCCATGCTTGTATAGCATCTTGTCAAAGACCTGTTGGGCATCAGACATGGCTCCTACATCCACGAATAATGGAACAAGGTAGTTGCTGAGGGATTGATGAGCATCTAGACCACATGCACATATATGTGAATGCACGTGAAGAGCTTCAACTCGATCCTTCTCCTTCCGACATTTGATCAACATTTGCGCCAACTCATCGATAGAAGAATGGGACAATATTCTCTTCTCTAAAGAAGGCAATGATCCATCTAACGAGGACATTCTCAACAACAAGGCTGAAAAGTTTCGACGCTTCTTTGATTCCCAATCCCCATTGAGAGCAGTACTGTCCTTCCACTTCCATATATTGTGACACTGTTTGAGCCAGGGAGTCTGTTCCTAGCATCCAAAAACATGATAAATGCAAGTGAAGGGCGATCAAGGTCAATCATCTGACTCTTCTAGTGGGGTCCCTGCTTCCATCAACTTTGTAGGAGAAGCATGCCACCTTCTGGCACGTCGAGAGTACCCCCCATCCTCCGAATTTCAAGAAGTCCCAACCAACATTAGGATAATTTCTAGAAGGCTCATGCCTCCTTGGACTCTTGTAGAAGACACGGAAGCTCCTTCGAAGCTCCTTCTTCATACATCCTTTCTGCATTTCTAGAAGCCCCAAGGCCACCATTCGACATAAATTTTTGGAAGGTTCCATCTCCTTTTGCAGATTCCTTTGTGCGCTTTGGGCCTTTCTAAATGTGCCCCTGTTCTTCTCCCCCCTCGCCAAGGGTTTAAAACGGCTGAGATAAATGTCTCAAAAGTTCTGACATCCCTACATCTTGTAGAAGATTCAGAAAATCCTGCGAATCCTTTCGAGGATACGACGAGCATTCCTGTAACGATCATATGGGTTTGGGAGTTCGACGCTGGGTATCATTTCTCAAAAGGTCTCGTACATTCACCTCCTTGCGATTCTTCTAGGATGCTCCAGCAAGCACAGCCGAGCATTCTCAAAAACGTCTCTCCTCTCATTTCTACTAAATTCTGAGCACTCTCCAGCAAAATCTGGAACATTCCATCTCGTTCTCGAACCCTTCTAGAACATGATTCTCATCACCCGAACTCTTTCTGGAGAAGGTTTTTCCCCATCTGCTGACTCTTTCGCAAGATTCCCACCCCCACCGACCTTTCCGGAAGGGTCCACACACATCCTGATTTCTTCGATGGAAGCAATCAGGAGCACGGCGGAATCAGCGGATCCCCCCTCGATCCGATCGATCCATGTAAGCAAGCCATGGCTGAAGAAATGGCTGGAACACGATCATAGTGTGGCTGCCTTAGGCAGGGTCACAGGGTTTCTCTCTTCAGCAGGAGGCGTTTTTGACAAATGGCAAGATGCGAACGAGAAAGGGAGAGAGGGCAAGGGAATGAGCGCTTACTTACAGGATTGGTTCCATTGGCAGTGAGCCTGTCGGGCAGGGCATGCCCTTCTGCTGCGGCTGCTGCTCCTTCTGCTCCTGCTCCTGCTCCTGCTCCTGCTCCTGCTTCAGCTTCAGCTTCAGCTTCAGCTCCTAATTCTGCTGCTGCTCCTGCTCCTGCTCCTGCTGCAGCTTCAGCTTCAGCTTCAGCTCCTGTGCTGCTGCTTCTGCTGCTGCTTCCTGAGTCATTGTTTATGGTAACAATCGGACAAGTGCCAGGTTTAGGGTTTAGGATTTAGGGTTTAGGGGTTTTAGGGTTAGGGCTAGGGTTAGGGTTAGGGTTAGGGTTTTTAGGGTTAGGGTTAGGGTTTTTAGGGTTAGGGTTAGGGTTAGGGTTTAGGGTTCAGTCTTCGGGGTTTATGGTTTAGGGTTTAAGGTTTAGGGTTTGCCGAAATATTTACCATCGTATATAGCATATGAGTCACCGAGCGACGACAGAAGCAGCAGGAGAAACGTACCATCGGCAGCTCTGTTTCAGAAGCGGCCACGTTTGCCTCGCACGGTTCCGAGCGAAACAGCAAACTTTTATCAACGATTCGGTAGGAATCGAGATCGCTTTCCTTGTGGGTGGTCGGGAGAAGCTGGGCTGGTTCGGATCCCGGATTCGCAGGAGCGATGCCAGCTGCAGCGACGGATGCGTGGCCGGAAAGCTGCAGATTCGAAAGAGGCACGATCGCTTGGTGATCTGAACTTCGAGAGAACGATGCATCACAATAGCACCGACCAAATAGCAGGGTCTAGATATAGCGGCAGCATTCATGACGCTGCACTGCAACAAGCCAGTCAACAGCATAGGATCGATTTCTAGTTTAAGAGTTTAGGGTTTCAGGTTTAGGGTTTAGGGTTTGAGGATTAAGGGTTATCACTCTCCCTTGCCCACCATCAATGCCCCACATGGCTCCATAACAGATGCACTAAGAATGCTCAGATGCGACGACATCAATGCCTCCTCCATAGCCAAAGATTCAAGAAGAAGCAATGAATGAAACACATCAGAGCTTCCGAAATGTCTGTTCCAAGCATGGATTTGCAGGGATTAAGACCGATGAATCGGAACGACTCCGCTGAAAACAATTGCTAGCTGTAAAAAAAGCCAAACAAAAGATCACAGAAGCTTCGAATCAAAGTTGGAGATCACTGCCAATGGCCATGGCACCATGAGCTAATCTTTCTTCTCTTTCTTTTTCGATCCACCATGAAACCTGCACACGGCATTCTGGGTTTTTTAAATCCTGTTCTCCTCGACGAATTCGATCCACCGTGAACACTCCGATTGGACATGGAGATGCAGTCGACGGAGGTGTCGAAACATGCAACAAAGGGCACTTGAGTTTTTCCCTAGCAATGGAAAGCTTCCTTGCATCAATCCAAAGCAAATCTGAGGTTCTCCACGAGGAAGCATCATCAAAGGCTATGGCAGACCTAGCACAAGGAATCATCATCATAAAAAACAGAGAGCAGAGATGATACAGGAAAGGCATTTCTGGACATGGAAGAGGGCTTTTGGCAGGCTTGAGATATGGGTTTTTAGGGTTTAGGTCTTCCTTCTGGTTCAGGGTTCATACAGCTTTGCCCAATGCCAAAGAGAGAGCTAAACCCTAAAAACCCTCGGGGATGCAGGAGAATGGGGAGGGGGGAAATTTAGGGTTACATAGGCTTACCATCGAAAACATCGAAGCTTCTGAGGACACCATAGCCAGGGTTTAGGGTTACAAAGGCTTACCATCGAAAACATTGAGGCTTCCGTCGACGCCATAGCCAGGGTTTAGGGTTTTACAAAGGCTGGCTTACCATCAAAAACACGGAAGCTTCGGAGGACACCAGAGCTAGGGTTTAGGGTTACAAAGGCTTACCATCAAAATCATCGGACCCTTGAAGCTTCGGAGGACACCATAGCCTGGGGTTTAGGGTTTCCAAGCCGGCGCAGACGGACTGCAGCCACGAGCCGAGGCATTCTGAAACCCAAAATCCATGCATGGGGAGGTTTTCGCTCGAACAATTTTTATCCAATGGAGAGGGGAGAGCTCAGCAAACCCTAATCCATGGGGAAGCTCAATGGCGAGGACGAGGATCTGAGGCCGATCTCTCCGGACAGGAACTCGCACCGCGAGAGGAACGAGAGCTGCTGCTGCCGCCGCCGATGCAGGAGCTCTTCACGGCCATCTCCGGAAGCGGCGACGAGTGCTCTGAGCTTGGAAGTGGAAGCCACAAAGGATCGAGCAGGGCTGGCGAGGAGGTTCACCAAGCTGTAGCTTCCCTTGAGGTTATTACCGCCGCCATGGAAGCTAGAGTGCGAGCTACTGCCGTGGGCAGCTCCACCATGGCAGTCGATGAAGCTGCCGAAGTGGCGCTGGCGAAGCGCGAGGGCAGCATCGGAAGAAGAAGCCGCGGCAGCAGCAGCAGCAGCTCCGCGCTTCACCATCGATGATGATGATGATGATGATGATGAAGAAGAAGATGATGATGATGATGATGCATTGTCGTTGTTGCTCGAGCTGCGAAGCGGAGGCTGGGGATGGAGATGGAGGCGGCTATGGATCTTCCGAGAAGGAGGATGAGATGCATCGAGCAGGGAAGAGGAGAGCTTCATGAGCACCTCCATCATCGTGGGCCTGGAAGCAGGATCGAGGGAGAGGCATTGCAGGGCGAGGTCTGCGACAGTCTTGGCGCTGGAGCTATGGTATCTTCCCTTGAGCTCCGGGTCCATGAGCAGGTAGAGGCGCTTGGGATCGAGCAGGAGGGGCCTGCACCATAGCCGCAGATCCCGCTCCTCCTCGGGGAACAAGCTATCCATGTTCTGCCGGCCTGTCAGCAGTTCCAGCAGCACCATGCCGAAGCTCCATACATTGCTCTTCACTGTCACCATGCCCGAGCTCTGCGTCTCCGGCGCTGCATATGGATCTTCTTCTTCTTCTTCTTCTTCTTCTTCTCCTCCTCCTCCTCCTCCTTCTTCTTCTTCTTCATCTTCATCGTCGTCTTCGTCTTCGTCGTCGTTGTCCTCGCCATCTTCTTCCTCATCCTCGATTTCATCATCGCCTGCTTCCTGCTCATTCTCGCCATGGCGCCGCATTGCCCTCCTCTTCCTCTTCTTCCTCTTCCTCCTCCAACTCCTCTGCAAGAACCCATAGTCCGACAGCTTCGCGTCGAAGCCTGCATCTACTTGGATGTTGATGGGCTTGAAGCTCTTGAAAAGGATCTGCATTTTGCACCCAACCCGACAACTTAAGGATCCATGGCCGGCAAGCTACATGCATTTTCAGGCATGGCTCAGGCATTGCCATTGAAAAGGATCTGAATTTGCACCCAATCAACAAACCGACAACTAAGAAGAATCCATGGGCACCAGGTAGAGACATACATACAGACATATCTATATACAGGCATTTGCAAACATGGCTCAGGCATTGTGTCTATCTACCATTCATTGAAAAGGATCTGCATTTGCACCCAATCCAAAAACTAAGAAGAATCCATGGGCACCAGGTACATACATACATACAGACATATCTATATACAGGCATTTGCAAACATGGCTCAGGCATTGTGTCTATCTACCATTCATTTAAAAGGATCTGCATTTGCACCCAATCCAACAACTAAGAAGAATCCATGGGCACCAAGTAAATACATACATACATACATACATACATACATACATACATACATACATACATACATATATATACAGGCATTTGCAGACATGGCTCAGGCATTGAGTCTATCTACCATTCATTGAAAAGGATCTGCATTTGCACCCAATCCAAAAACTAAGAAGAATCCATGGCCACCAGGTACATATATACAAGCATTGCAGGCATGGCTCAGGCATTGTCATTGAAAAGGAACTGAATTTGCACCCAACCCAACAACTAAGAATCCATGGACACCACCAGGTACATACATACAGACAGGCATTGCAGAAACATGGCTCAGTCATTGTGATATTTATGGAGCTTTTGCACCTGTACACAGAAGACACCTCACAATGCCACCATGCTAAGATCAGAGCATACGATACAATACATACCGGTCTGCTGATGGATCGAGCATGTAAGAAGGTGAGGCCACGGGCAGCCCCGGCTGCGATCTTCAGCCTCGTCTTCCACTCGAGCGGAGGCCTGCTCTTCCTGCGGCAATAGAGCAAGCTCTCCAAGCTCCCATTCGGCATGCGTTCATACACCAGCAGCCGGCCTCGCCGCTGCCGCTCTTCTTCTTCGTCGGCTGCAAACCCTAGAATCCTGCACAGGTGCCTGTGCTGCGACAGTCGGAACAGAACGCTCACCTCCGCCTTCCACTTCTTCAAGCTCTGCAAAGGAAGGCCAATAGATATATATATATATATATATATGTATGTAACCAGGAAAAGCTTGGAAGGTTAGAACCTCTCTTCAGGAACCCCTTCGGTGCCCTTTGCTCTCTTCTCCCTCATCATGCAATCGCCCTCGAAATCAGAAGTGGAATGCAACCAGAGGCAGAATCCTAGAGCAATGAATGGGCTACACAGGCAACAGTATCGCATACATAGCAGCTAATGCAGGGGAGAAAAAAACCCGTAATCGAAGAGCCATCGAGCTCCGACTGATAAGAATGCTCACAATCGTCAGAAAGATTCGCCGGTTTTTTATGAATTAACTCGCTGAGCTCATTTTCCTTCATTGAGCATGCCACACTTTTGGCCAGAAATTCGTTTGGCCTCATCGAATGGCCAATCTGCGGAAGTATGTTAATGCTGTAAAATGAGCTGCTAATCAGCCCTATCATCAAGCTTCATTTGATGAACATCAATCATACCAAATTCCCCAAAAAATCCATCGATCATCCCAATGCTACTGGTTTCTTTCTTTCTCCATATGATTTTGCCCAAAAACTCCATCCATCATCCCAATGCTACTGGTTTCTTTCTTCATCCATATGATTTTGCCCAAAAAATCCATCGATCATCCCAATGCTACTGGTTTCTTTCTTCCTCCATATGATTTTGCCCAAAAACTCCATCCATCATCCCAATGCTACTGGTTTCTTTCTTCATCCATATGATTTTGCCCAAAAAATCCATC
>JBBBWG010026812.1:0-10785 GCA_037176905.1 Azolla pinnata | reverse complement strand
GCCCAAAAACTCCATCCATCATCCCAATGCTACTGGTTTCTTTCTTCATCCATATGATTTTGCCCAAAAAATCCATCCATCATCCAATGCTACTGGTTTCTTTCTTCATCCATATGATTTTGCCCAAAAAATACATCCATCATCCCAATGCTACTGGTTTCTTTCTTCATCCATATGATTTTGCCCAAAAAATCCATCCATCATCCAATGCTAGTGGTTTCTTTCTTCATCCATATGATTTTGCCCAAAAAATCCATCCATCATCCCAATGCTACTGGTTTCTTTCTTCATCCATATGATTTTGCCCAAAAAATACATCAATCAACTGAATGCTACTGGTTTCTTTCTTCATCCATATGATTTTGCCCAAAATTCCATGTATTTGACGAATGCTATTGTTTTCTTCCTTCATCCATATGATTTTGCGCAAAAGACCCATCCATCATACGAATGCTATTGTTTTCTTTCTTTCTTTCTTTTTTAAACATATACACTCTGTACAGTAGTATGCGCTTCCGCATCGAATCAATCATCTTCACCTTGACCAATTCCTCTCACATCAGAGCGCTCGTGCCGTGTCAAAGGTTTAAGCAATCGGAGATCAAGCCCACGAGGGATCGATCTATCAGACATTCCCATGGCATCGAAGCAGCTCGCTTTCAAACCATCCTTCTGCCGAACAATGCAGTACGAGCAAGACAGACATATTCACATGGCATCGAAGCAGCTAGCTTTCGAAACCATCCTTCTGCCGAACGATGGAGTTCGAGCAAGACCGACATTCACATGGCACCGAAGCAGCTAGCTTTCGAAACCATCCTTCTGAGCAATGCAGTACGAGCAAGACAGGAGTGGAGGAGAAAAAAAAGAGAAGACAGAAAGAAGGGGAAAGCTCAAGCACATACTTGCAAGGGGTGCGAGGAATGCAACCGAGTGACCTCGACCTCGCATGTCGAATTGCCGCTAGCATTCGTAGCAGCAGAAGTGGAGATGGTAGCAGCAGCAGCAGCAGCAGCAGCAATGGCGATGGTGGAGGTGGTTATGGCTGTGCTATGGCTCCTGATTTCGTGTTCCTGCTCTTGATCTTGACCTTGATCTTGACCTTGTTCTTGTCTGCGCTCGCAGCTCCTGCTGATGAAGGCTCGGTACACAGGGCCTGCTCCTCCATCGCGGATGAAGAACTCGGGCGCGAAGTTGAGGCAAGCGCCTGCGAGCTCGTCGAAGGAGAACTCTCTGATCATGGCCCCGCCATGGCAGCTCCCGCTCCCGCTTCCGCTGCGCAGGGGGGGCAAAGGCAGCGGATACAATGGCGGCAGATGCGGCTCCATCGCAGACCCATCCGTTTGCTGTTTCTTCTGCTTCTTCTTCTTCTTCTTCTTCTTCTTCTTCTTCCTCCTCATCCTCCTCCTACTCCTACTCCTCCCTTTCTCGTCTGACGAGCTTCCTTCTTCGTCTTCTTCTTCTTCTTCTTCTTCTTCTTCTTCTTCTTCCTCCTCTTCTTCTTCTTCTTCTTCCTCTTCTTCCTCTTCTCCTTCGTCTTCTTCTTTGACTGCACAACTGGCCATGGCTTCCCGAACGTCGGAGGTGCGATGGCTGCGAGACACTCGTGCCGCCTTGGAGCTGCTGCTGCTGCTGCTGCTGCTGCTGGGCAGACATCGCCGGGATCCAAGGAAGCTCCTCAACAAGAGCTTCCACGAGGAGGAGGAGGAGGAGGAGGAGGAGGAGGAGGAGGAGGGTTTAGGGTTCGGGAGCTCGTCTCTGAACGATTTGGGCTGCGCAGAGAAGCAGCCCATCGCCATAGCCTCCGCTTTCCTGCAGCACAGCGAAGAAGAAGAAGAAGAAGAAGAAGAAGAAAGAAGAAGAAGAAGGGAACAGGGTAGAGAGAGAATGTAGAGAGAGAAAGGCAGTTTCTCTCTCCTCAATTTCCTCTCTCATCAAAATTACCAAAAATTAGGGGGAAAAAAGGGGGGAATTTATTAATTGCATTTTAAGGCCTGCTGAAATCACCAAATTACAAATCTGGCCCCTGATCTCCTGTCTCCTGCTGAGAATCAGCATTCGATTAATTCCGATCGATCTTACTCGATTCCCTTGTTATGCATCCGATCGGCAAAAGCTCGCGATTCCGAGGATCTGATCGTCAAATAATCGAGCGGTAATCGATTCGTTGATTCGATATTAACCGAGCACGCAGTTAGCCGATCGATTTGCTGTTAATAAATCAGTCGCGCGTAAAACTATTAGGACCACGCGTTCATCCGTAATCTCTGGTTCTGGTACGCGTTAAAATGTAATTTATAATTTTGTCAGGTGTTTATTATCGATAATTCTCCCGAAACAAAGCCCGTGAGACAAGTAATCTTTTTTTTATCATAAATAATGTTTTCGATCGACGTTTGTTACACGCATCGCATCGTATCGTACACGTATATAACTACTACGTATAATGCGCATCGATGCATATCTTAAATGCATTTAATTTAAGGTAAAAAAGCTCTATAATTGTAGAATGTAACATTTGTAAGACACAGAATGTTAAGTGTCCCTTTTCTTAAGAAAATATTTGATCGATTTCGGTTTAGAAACTCCCATTTCTAGTCCTTCGATTTTGAAATGTTTTACTAAATTCATCATTCTTCTGGTCTAAACATTTGTTTTCGCGATTCATTAATTTCCGATCATTAATTTTCAGTGCTCGAAATATACTCGATTGTTCTATGCTTAGAAGTATTCGGAATGCGTAATCTGTAATATGTAGCAGTTAGACACGATAAATCGCGGCCAAATAATTATACAAGATTACACTTAATTAAACCTGCATACGCTACGTTTTTTCCGCATTCCATTTCCTCGCAGTAGTAGATTTTGTGAAATCTAGAAATTTGAATTTCCACATTTTTAAGATTGTAAAACCACTGATATTTATTCCCCCCTAACAAACATTGTTTTTGATACTTACAATTTATTTTAGCTTAAAACAATGGCAGCCCCAAAACGTAAAATACGTGCGGAATACGTTTTGAGTATTCTAAACTGTAGTTTATGGATACTATAAGAATCTTTTTAACAACACTGGTTTTTTATCAGGGCGATGATTACACATACAATCATCTGCCATGAGAGCACGACAACAGTTACGGATACAGTCGCTCGCCGCTAGAATATGACAATAATCACGGACACAATTGCATGGGCTGCGACAGGGCTACGGACAACAAAAGAGCATGGAGAAGCAACGAAGCAATCAATGGGACAAGAAGATTGGATCAATGTGCTAGTGATCGACGTTTATATCGAGATCGAGGTGGTTACGGGCATTTATAATGTGGGCCGAAGTACATGCACGAGAATATTCTGGTAACCTTCCGACATTTTCTGGAGCATCGGAGAAGTGCGTCACTATAAGGCGATTCTTGCAAGCATTTGCAATGCGGGATGAAGTACATCGACGAGAATTTTGGAGGATTCCCCAACGTTCCAAACTCGAAAACATTCTGGAACATTCAACTTTCTGTTCGAGGAACAGAACTGACCACAATTATCGGTAGGAGTGTTACGTTAGGCTTGTCGACTGCAGAAGCCGAAAATCAAAGAGCTAAAAGACGACCACGAATGTTTAGTTTTAAAGGTGATCGATATCATGAAACAGATATTTGGAAAATCGAGCAATGTGAGTTGTCTCACCTAAGAGCTTTCGTTGGACTACAGTGAAACAACACAATTACATCCTTCTCCATCCCATCTGTTCTTTTCACTTCCCTTTTAAACAACTAGATGATGATAGATTCCTTTTATTTATAACGCATAGTTATTATTTTTCCTTTTTGACACTATAAACATGATATTTTTATCTTATACTACAAGTATTAGATGATTATATTTGCAATCGTAATCATACTCTTATAAATGAGTGGATACAGAAACATTATTATGCAATTTGTCCCATGGGTCATATTGGCTTAGGTAGACATTAATATATCTTTTTTCTTTCTTTCTTTCTGAGAGGTATATCCCTATAAAGTACATGTGGGCTAAAGTACATGCACTAGAATACTTTGGAGGATTCTCATCCAAACTTAAGAACATTCTGGAGCCTTCCAACATTTTTCCAAAATATCTAAGAGGCACATCACTATGAGAGGATTCCTAGCTAACTAACATGTGCAAAATATATCCTCAAATCAGGATAGTTGAGTACGATGCCTTGCCGTGATGAGGTTATACGTTTCGATCTTCATCTTACGAGGAGATGTGAACAACTTTACTTTGAAGTCATTTAATCTTTTCAATCTTTTGTTGAGTATGCGGTCTTGTAGTTCTAAGCCCATTGGAAAATCCAATCTTTAGTGCAAGATATAGCTAGGCATTAATCGATAATTTCTAGTCTTAGTAGGCATTAAAATGTAATTAACAAATTTGTTAAGCATGTTTTGGTAGTTTTCCCTAAGAAACTACTTACATGGTCCGCCTTTTGATGACTCTTAAGATATCCCATAAGAAAAAGGAGATTTGATTTCCACTCTCAAATAGCCATTTTGTTGGTGTCAATCCTACAACAGAAGCTCAGATGCTCAAAAACATACTAGTGGTAGTTAAAATCTGGGACTGCAAGTCAAACACAATCAAGAAACCATTCACAAGATAAGCTTTCTTTTTTAATCTATATATTTATGTATACAGCCGCATGAATCAGCATCAGCATGTGTTCGGGAGAGTCAACTCCTTATCTCCAAAGAGAAAGTCAAACTAGCCTCCCTCCAAAAGAGAAAATCAACCCCCTTTCCCAAAAGAGGGTCAAAAATTACATAAACAATAGGAATGACGATTCGATTAACCAAATTGGCAATGTGTGCAACAATTTCCCAACAGTATCTAGAATCCATACATACTGCTGTAGGATGAGCTGTAAGAGCTAGAGTATGGATTCTGCGAAGAGCTATAAGAAGAATAGGGCTCCAGAGTAGATGATCCAGCCATAAAACTCTGCATAAACCACAAGATAAATTATGTCGATGTTGACACTGATCTCTAAATTTCACTGATTTTCTTATGGTGGATGGAGAATTCAATTCATTAAGATGATTGCTATACATAGTTCAGGAAACAGCCACAGAAACAAATAATGCCTTCAAAATTAAAATCAGGACTAGCTTGAGTGAAAAGATTAAACAAATAATATACACGAGACCTTTGTAAATTTGAATAGTTGGAAGGATAAGATAAGTGAGAAAACACTGATCTTTGAAACTTTGGAAAAACTCGCAAAGACCCACGACATAAGAAACACATATTAGATCCAAGTGAAAGCTACATAAACCCCATTCACATTACAATATCAAAACATATTAGTCCAGATTCTTTGTTTCAGGTCCATTCATCAACTACTGAGATATAATCTAAGTAATATCCAATGGTAGGTTCATGTTCTCGCCTCTTGTATACTCACCGAGTACAGTTAACATCCATTCTTTCATTAATCTTTTCTTACAGTGCTCATCATCTAAAACGATTTGTAGCATGAATACAAAAATAAAAAATGACATTCAACATTAAGAACAATTTGAGAAAATGCAGAGACACACATTGCAGTATTTTTAGACCTGAAGTTTAGCTAAACCAAATACAGATTTAACAGAAGAATTGTATACTGCATAACTGAGGCAAATATTTTCTTAATACATTCTGTGTCATGAGCACACACCTGAACAAGCTGTTGTGCTGTCTGCACTTGAGCAGCAGTCCCATGCACTTCAACTGTCATTTCACCATTTATTCCTCTGGTCTCCTGGATAGTGATAGTAGCCCCACTTGTTCTACGCATGTAGCTCACATTCGCACCCGATGCTCCTATTATTGCATCCGCATAGGACAGTGGAATTTGCATTTTTTGTGTAACCTGCAATTCCAGGAGACTTAAAATTGACTTCTAGATTTGCAAGGAAAGCAAAAAAAAGGTTCAAGAACACAAAGAAATTTGAGTTCTCTACAAATTCATCCCCAGAGCATGGGATGCCAGCCTCACAGATTGCTCAGTGGATGCTGTATCATGGGTTGCAAAAAATGCGAAAATCTCAAAGGCCAGATGACATCTTTCTAAAAATTGAATGGGATAGTATAATGTTTGCTATTTTTTAGGGCAAGTCATACTAACTTTGTGCAAAATTATGGTCAGATGACAACAGCACTTTCTATCTTATTTTCTAATGTTTCATTTTTTAACATACGAATAAGTGTTTAGAACTTACACTAACACTGATCCAGATTTCATATAATATAGCCACATACCTTCTTCTCGCATAAAAATTGGCTGTAACTTCTTCTCACATAAAAACTCTTTCTACCATTAACCAGTTGTTACACATACAAACACAAACATTAAGCCAATCCTTGCTTCCGGTCAAAGTAACAAGCTGAAAAATGTTCATCATGAAAGCTCAAAGCTGTCTTTCCATACAAAACATGCACAGCACTAGTAAAAAATCAAGAAAACTCTATAGCAAAGAACACATGCTGAATATTTAATATGGCCACAGTATAATAAACAAACTGTAACTAAAAAAGCTGTTGGAAATCATATGAACAAAAAGCAGAATTTCATTACAACAAGGATCAGAAAAATTAACGTTTTCAGTGCAGGGTAATGGAGTCAGCAACCTCTCTGAAAGAATGATCTGCACATAGACATCACTGCAAGGCAAAAGTCTAAACTGCATATTGTAACTTCTCCAGCAGCACATGCCTTTTTCTTTTGCCTATGTCTTGACAAATAAGTGCACTGTATAAGAGCTTGCGAGGAATGAATGCCATTACTTTGGCAAGCTACCAGGACGCTCTTCTTGTCTATGGTGCATCACATACATAAGAGAAGAAGCCAACAAATCCGTTTACCACCCTACTCAAACCTTTTACTGAATCATCATCTCCTTGTAGAGTCTAAATGAAAGACATGATTTAAAGAGAGTGCATTGAGCACAAGTGAATCTTGGACTAGACACCAAATGATATTTGTGGGAAAATATTGAAGCTCTAAAAAGTAGAGCAGAAATGGCAGATAAACTAGGTTGTAATTAAGAATAGCGGAAAACCAGTGAAATGTTACTTCTGATGACAGGTTACCGCATAAAAGTTACAGTGAATATATGAAAGCTAGACGAAATAATTTATATAATTTATGTAGTGCACAAGGATCAGAAAATTTGAAGGTTTCAGTGCAGAATGCTAGAGTCAGCAACCTCTCCTAAAGAATGATAATGCAGATAGACATCACTTCTGGGCAAAAGTCTACACTGCATAGCAGGACTTCTCTAGCAGCGCACGCCTTTTTCTTTTACCTATTTATTGTCAAGTGAGGGTACTGTGTAAGAGCTTGCGAGGAATGAATGCCATAACTTGGCAAGCTACCGGGGTACTCTTCTTGTCTATGGAGCATCACATTCTTTAGGCAAGAGACCAACGAAACTACCTGCTCAAACCTTTTACTGAATCATCATATCCATACGATTTACAAAATTTAATGCATTGAGCACACCTAGATAGCTCATCAACCCAAAAGGACAGAAGATTGAAAGAAAATGTAAATGAAAATCACCACAATACCATTGGAAGTAAACCACCACACATGATCTAGAAAGTGTATAGCTATTAGCTTAATCTCATGAAGACTTAGCAAAATCAGAGCACTAAAGCCGAGTAAGCATTAGGTATGTCGAAACTTTGCAATGAGAAAACATAGATTAAGAACTATATCTAAATTAATACAAGAAAAACCCAAACCTGTGTTATAATGGGTGCCGGAGGGGGCCCTGCTGCTTGGTTGCTAATACCCCCAATGCTTGGGTCTCTACCATACAATGAAACACCATGGTGATAATTATGGGATTCATATGCATCTCCAGATGGGTAAGCATCATGATGATATGATGTAGCGGCATAATGGGACCCAGCATTATAACTAGAATAAACTGTTGCACCACCTAATGTGGAGGCAGAAGAACCATAGTGTCCAAGGCCTGATCCAACTGAACTGGGATGAGTAACTGCAGAGCCTGTTGCCCATGTTAAATGAGCTGCAGATTGCTGACTTTGATTTTGTACATTTCTCTGACCAAATATGCAATCACTTACTCATATAAGTATGCATCCCACACACACACACACACACTCTCTCTCTCTCTCCATCAACCCAGTTTTCTCGAGAGAAAACATCATATAGAGATCCAAACTATAGGAAAATACTTACAGGTATCTCAAACATTGGTAATATTGACTTATCCACCAAGAATTTTCGAAGAAGTTTAGCCACAAGCTCAATGGCTTTAAGAACTTTCATCGGTTCCCCTTGGACTTCAACAACTCTGTCATCCGCAAGAGCACATATAGGAAGCTCCTCTGTGAAACAAACACATGAACACTCTTATGCATTCTGATAAGCAAATTTCAATACAAAAGAAATAATCCAGGAATAGAATTACTGTCATGCTGACTCTGTTTCATGAGATATGCAATAAACTTTCTGTAAAAAACTTAGCACCTCAAACCAGGTCATGCATGCGTAGGCTAACCCATAGACCCAGACAAAATTGAAAGTATATGGCATCTCAATAAGAATAAATAAAAGAATGGGACATCCATAGAAATCACTAGAAAATAACAACCGAATAAATTTGCAAACTAGTATTAATCAAAATTAGTTAGCATCATACATACAATATCATATCCCACTCAATCAGCCATAATTCCTCATAAAAATGTAAAAGCCCTGGAAAATGTCTGACTCCAAACACTCAAAGTAAATACAAAATGTGGTTCAAATGAGAAAAGAGCACTAAATGGTGATAATTGGGCATAAATAAGGGAAGACATCAAATAAAAAAGAATGTCAACTTGAGAATTATATGAATAAAAAAATAAACCTACAAAGAAATAAATGAGCATGGAATAAGTATCCGTATCAGTATCCATGTACTAAGAACAAAGCATTAAAGTACACTAGTTTAAATATAGTAGAAATAGGAGATACAAAACCCATTGAAGCGGAGAGAAAGCATAGGACAAATTTGATTCAAATGATAGTGCGTTCAAAGAAAGAACTGAGACTGAGCATATGCATATGCATGAGGTAAACACAAAGCACAACTTGAAATGAAAGTGCAATGGCAGAAAGAACTTTACTGGTAACATTTTTGGATGAAATGGGGTATGGATGTGATAGGCTCAAAGCACAAGAGAATGCTTGTTTAATAGCAGTACAATTGGAAAACAGAAACTTACCAGAAGAGACTATCCGTACGGAGGCACCGGAAGCATCCTGAATAGACTTGATAGTAGCTCCTTGTTTTCCGATAAGATGACCAGCTTGAGTCACAGGAACCAAGAGCTTTGTAGAAGCAGCTGATGCAGATGCCCTGGCCTCACTCTCAGAATCAAGGCCATCCATGATTCGCCTGTGTACTCTCAGCAAACCATCCATGGCTGGAGATATCTGTACATCTACCTCCTCTCGTGCTGATATCATTACCTTGCACACAAATAAGAAAAACTCTATATGCTTTAATTGAAAGCAGAGAATCTTTTACATAGAAGAACACAAAAGAACTATATCATTCGTGCATCTAAATATATTACAAATTAACTGCTCCAAAACAATGAATACAGTTCCAATGTTATTTAAGATCTACTGTTCAACACTAAAAAGTTAAATCGACGTTAATCCTATTGCAAAAAATATGATTCAAAATCAGAAAGGTTGAATTGTGGATTTCTTTAGGAAGGCTTTTTGCAATCCACACCATTTCCATTGTATGATATAACATGCGGGTTTTAACATATCAGAATCCAAATGAAATCCAGTCACAAAGGTTTGATAGTACTAGTACTAAAAGAACAAAAAGATCTAGCTTTTAAGTGATCATTATACTCTAATTTTACAGCCCAAATAAGAGTTCTATGAACTCCCCTGGAGAGCATTGATGCAAGATTAAGCTTCTGCAAAAAGAAGTATCTTTGCCTTTCAGAATATCCTTTATATTATTTTCAAAGACTCATAAAAAGCTGTATCAACCAGTACGATGCTCACTACATCGTATACAATAGTCTAAAACTAAGAACGATTTATTTCATACCAACATTCCGCAGTTAAAAATCAAAATTCAAAGCTTTACCAGGTATGTACACTGCAAGACTCATGAAAACTTTATCCATCAACGAAATTTTCATTGTATAGTGTTGCGAGATAGTTGATAAAAAAACGCAAATTTTATGTGTAAGATACTTCTACGATACCTAGAACTATTTCGCATTCATACTAACATTTTAAAGCTTTAACTACCAAATGTTCAAAGTATGACTCGCATTTTTACATATGAAACAAATTCCAAGTTTTGAAAACGTAGCATTTTACATCTCTAGAAAATATGAGCAAAATAAGACTTTGAACTAAAAAGTTCTTCTGACATGAAGTGATTTTTCTTTATGACATTGATATACAGCAGCTCAATGGTATGGAATTAAGGTTCATAGTAGAATGCACTTACAACTCGATCGAGGGTTCCGGGGACACCATCGATGATTTTGATGCGAGCTCGAGTTTCTTCGCACATCTTCTTTACAAGCTCTCCTTTTCTTCCGATGATAGAACCCACTTTAGAGACGGGTACGATTAACCTAAACACATTTTCTCCGGGCCATCCAGGCCATTTCTTCTCCTCTGACAAGCTCGACTCCTCCTCGCACGGTCGCTTCTGCCCAACAGTTGAAGCTCGAGCTATGTCTCCGGGCGGACGGGCG